>JAAGWO010000838.1:0-20254 GCA_013266205.1 Fusarium decemcellulare
GCCAAGGTTATCCCGGCGCGCGTCATGAATCTCCTCGCAAGCTACCAAATCTTTGAATCTTTTCCCTCTCAAGCCCCAGCGCCATTTCCTAGCCCACCAACGCAACCGCTCTCCGACTCTCCGTTTTCCCTTCGGCTTCTGCGCTTTCGCAGTCGCTAGGCCATGGCAGACCAAGAGAATCACTATGGCTTCGACGAAGGCGGAGACGACGACCAGTCTATAGTCTCGGTATGTTGATCACCGCCTCCCGCCTCGATCCCTCGACTCTGCTCGGTCCATTGTCCAACTCCCAATGGATGCAATCAGTAATCGCTGACCGCAATGCGCTCTGAGTAGACTCGCGGGCTCGAGGCATTTAGTCGCAAGGTCACAACCACAGCTACCCATCTGATCGGCCCCAATGCCGAAGCTACGGCTCATCACTACCAAGCCGCAATGGCCGAGGTCCAGAAGCAGATGAAGCGCCCGACGGTCCAGCGCAGCATGTTCTCGATGGCAAGGACAACGCCCACTGATCTCATGCGCTCAAAACTCTCGACGCTCGAGATTCAGCACCGCGCTCTAACCTACCTCCCCGACGAGCTGCTTGCCAACATCCCCGACCATGAGAACCCCTACTCGCTCTTCCAGGGCTTCCAGGCCAGCTTCCCCGAGCTGACTGAGGAGGGCAAGAAGTTCCGCCGGCGGGTATCTCGGGGTCGCAAGATGATTGAGGACGCGGATGCTACGCCTGGTAGCCCCAAGCGTCTGACACAATTAAAGAAGGAAAAGGCCGCCATGATGCACGAGTTTGGTTTATTAGGCACTCGCAAAAGTATGGCGAGCTACGAGATTCGCGAGATCGATAACAAAATCGCCAACCTCCATGGCATGCGAAGAATTATTCTAGACAGGCTGGCTGGATTAGAGCAAGACGAGGCGATGCTGGAACACGACAGTCTGTACCCTGCTGCCAATGCCCTCCTGAAGAATGCTGCTGACTTGACTAGTTTCCGAGATGGAAGTGCGGATAGAGGAGGCCCAAGAACTTGTGGACGAGGCAGAGGAGATTGCTCGCAACACCCGAACCAAGGAAGAGCAAGATCTTGTTGGTGATGCCGATGACCATGACCACGAGTTCATGTCGCAGTCCGTCTATGAAAAGATTCCCTCGGAGACAGGAAGCACGCCTCGGAGACAGAAAAAAGTTCATCGCAAGAAGTCGATGCCGATTCTTCATGAGCACTTCGAACCCGGGACCGTAATTCGCGAGATGCGAGCGCACAAGGACACAATCACGGCCATCGACTTTGATGCTCCTTTTGGTACCATGGTCACTGCTGCGTTAGATGACACCGTAAGAGTTTGGGATCTTAACGCAGGCCGGTGTATGGGATTCTTGGAGGGTCACACAGCGTCGGTGCGCGCTCTGCAGGTAGAGGATAATATTTTGGCAACGGGATCTATGGATGCAACAATCAAGCTATGGGATCTCAGCAAGGCGCACTACGACCCTCATGGTGGGCTTGGAAAGGACGACGACGAGGACGCCATTGCTTTTGGAACGGACAACCACCTGGAGCCCCCCGAGGGCAGCATGGCTGATTGTCCACTGTATACGCTAGAGGCACACGTCGATGAGATCACAGCGCTTCACTTCCGAGGGGACGTCATGGTTTCGGGCTCTGCAGACAAGACAATCCGGCACTGGGATCTCGAAAGAGGTCGCTGCGTGCAAACACTGGACGTCATGTGGGCAGCAGCGGCGAGCATGAACAGCACAGACAACACGTGGAGGCCTACTGGACGGTCCCAATCAAGCTCAGCAGACTTTGTTGGCGCTCTGCAGGTCTTTGAAACGGCCCTTGCGTGTGGTACCGCCGACGGCATGGTGCGCCTGTGGGATCTGCGAAGCGGACAGGTCCATCGCAGTCTGGTTGGCCACACGGGTTCAGTGACCTGTCTCCAATTCGATGACGTGCATCTGGTGACGGGAAGCGTGGATAGAAGCATCAGAGTAAGTTGACGTGGTCCCGGGCTTGGAAGTAGTCTCGCTAATGGACGAAACAGATCTGGGATCTCCGGACAGGGTCTATTTACGACGCATATGCATACGACAACCCGGTCACGAGCATGATGTTTGACACACGACGCATCGTGAGCGCAGCATGCGAGGACGTGGTCAAGGTGTACGATAAGGTGGAAGGACGACAATGGGACTGCGGCGCTGGTATCACCGCGGCCGAGGAGGGCAAGACGCCGGCCATCGTGGAACGTGTACGTGTAAGAGACGGGTACCTCGTTGAGGGCAGAAGAGATGGCGTTGTCGGAGTGTGGACTTGTTAAGAGATATATATGTGTAACGTGTAAAAGAAACATCCACTCAAGGCGATCTAGAGCAGTCTCGAAGGAGTAATATCCTGGCGATGGCTTGTCTCAGTATCACTGTAGGAGGTGACCAGCCTTCCCTTGGGTAGCTTGGGTGCAATTACCCAGCTCTTGGCATGTTATTATTACGCGGACATCACAAATACGATGATTTTATCTTGTCCCAAGGTAGTGATAGGCCGCTGTTATGGCTCTTGTGCGTGTCTGTCGTGGGTAAAGGGCGGTTGATCGTATGGTCATGGCCTCACGACTTCCTAATTGAGCAACTTTCGGTCTCAAAATCCGAACCTTTCAACGTCCATGGATCACAGCCAGTCAGTCTAAACATGGATGATACGACGGCTCAAAGCCACGTCTCTCACGAAACTGAGCTAAGCGTATTTTCTAGATCATTTTCCACCTTGACGCCCATGAGACATGGCGTCAACAGTGCATGAGCAGCTCCTTGCCAGATACTTAGATGCGGCGCATGAGCTGTCGGAGCCTTGCAACAACGGCCATGGAGGATCGACAAAGAGCACACAGGCACGCCATCATGACAACAGCGACGAGCCGAAGAGCCCCTCTAGAGCCGAAATCAAGAGTAATCGACGTGGACTGGACGACACGGATCCAACGGCGATTGCCATGGCACAGCTCCTGGCCCGGCAAGCCAGCGCCATCATCAAGGTTCACAAGAGCGTAGCCGCCGGCAGCAGCAACACATACGGCGTCAATGAGGAGCTGGTTCAGAGGAGGCTAAGAGATTTGGTTTCCATCTCTTCATCCAAGTTCTATGCCTACCGCTACGATCGTTTGCCTATCATATGGCGCCAGATTTACACCGACGCATTGATCCTCGATACCTTTTATCTCATTCTAAAACCTCTCCTTTCCGCGCAGCCTCTTGGAGAGGGGATCCTCGACGCAGTTGTCGAGAAACTGGACAGAGCACTCATCACAGCTGGCGGCGGAGGACGACAGCAATGGCTCGAGAAGACACTTCAACTCCTCGAGCAGTCATGGATAGCGAGCGAGCAGCAAGAACGGCCAACCAAGCGCCAGAGGCGAGACATGTCACCAGAACGCAGCTTCTCCAGCCATGAGCCCTATGGACGGCCCAAACTCTCACCCGAGAGGATATGTCCTCGCTACTCTGGATGGACGATGGAGCAGTTTGAAGACTATATGAACAGCAACGGTGGAGAACCTCGGCCGATTGTCTTTACAGACCTGATCCGCGATTGGCCTGCCCTCACGGACCGCCCTTGGAAGAGCCCCGACCATCTCCTGTCCAAGACGTTTGGGGGAAGGCGATTGGTCCCGGTTGAGGTTGGGAGGAGCTATGTGGACGAAGGATGGGGACAGGAACTGATCCAGTTCCGTGAGTTTCTCGCCCGTTACGTCCAAGACCCCTCGACGACCACATCTACGATAACGACCGACAGCGCCGAATCACCATCTTCGCAACCCACCGGCTACCTCGCCCAGCATAACCTCTTCCAACAAATCCCCTCCCTCCGCAACGACATCCGCGTGCCTGATTTCTGCTGGATCGACGTCCCACCCCATCCGACGACTCCATCCATCAACCAAGCACCCCTCGACGTTCCCCAGCTGAACGCCTGGTTCGGCCCTGCGCGCACCATCACGCCTCTACACACGGATGGCTATCACAATCTGCTTTGCCAGGCCGTCGGCTCAAAATACCTCCGCCTTTACCCTCCTCGCGCAACGCCGGCGATGAGACCTCGGCCGCCTGAACACGGCGTTGACATGAGTAACACGAGTAAATTGGATGTGGGCGTGCTGGAAGGCTGGGATGAGATGCCGGAGAGCGAAGAGGAGGAGGATGTGAACAAGATGAGAGAGCAGTTGAAGGGCGTTGAGTACTGGGAGTGTATACTTGAGCCGGGCGACACATTGGTGATTCCAATCGGCTGGTGGCATTACGTGAGGAGCCTAAGCGTGAGCTTCAGTGTTAGTTTCTGGTGGAATTAGGAACCACTGTAATAGACTAAGGAAGTCGACATTGACACAAGTTCTCAACCGTCTGTTGTCTCGGAACCAGCTTTATGCAAACGATGTAGGACGCAAAAGTCGCAGACAATTGAGGCAACTCAACTTGGATTCATTCACTCCGTATACGATGCTAAAATCTGTCAACGGAATCTCTCCAAAACCTTTTGCGGTAAATGAGCAACGAGGTCATCCCTGGCCGGTTGCTGCAGATGCATCATCCATACTATCACCAGCTCCCTGAGCCTCTCTCCGAGCCTTGGCTCCCGCCTTCAGAGTCTCCCATTTCTCTCGATATTTATCCAGTGTCTTTTGCATCTTACGATTGTCCTTCTCGAGCCGCTCCATCTGCTTCATTACCGCCGCGAGCTGCTCCTCCAACTCCTGGTTCTTCCTCCTCATTACCTCATCCGCTGCCTTGCTGAGATGCGGCGACAAGGTGGGAGATCCCGGCTTCATACGGAAGCTCTCAGCAAGAGCCATGGTCGAGGTCTGAGCGCTGGCTTCGAATGCGTGAAGCCGCTTGGTGAGCTTGTCGAGCATATCCTTGAGGGATTTGTTCTCCGTGTACAGTTCTTCGATGGTGTTGTTAAGCTCCCTGTCGGTACGAGCGCGGCCGATACGGCGCTTCGCTCCGGGTGACAATGGGGGAGCTTCGCGGGCGTCCACAAAATCATCCTCGTCATCTTCCGGGGTAGACAGCAGTTCACCGTGTGATGAAGCTCCAAGCCGTCTCTTTTCCTTCTCGGCAAAGCTCAAAATGTTGGCATAAGACATGGTGTGGCCAGAAGTTGGCACGACATAGAAGGAATCGTTGGGACCATGGCCTTCGCGCGCAAGGGCCTGCATGGTCGCCTTGGAATAAATCTTGGAAAGGTCGGGTTCCAGAACCTTGGACGGAGAAGCCTTCAGGTGGGTGCGCTTGGGAGATGTCTCTGGCGAATCTGGCGTCTCCGAAACCGTCGACTCCTCTTGGATCAGTGGCAGGCCAGCAAAGGCCAAAGGCGCAGAGATTTTGTTGATAATACTTCCAAAAGTGTTGTAGAAGCGTGTGTATCCTCCATCATCACCAGCTGCCGTCGCCGCATCTGGCCGCGGAGAAGACGAGGTCTTGCCGTGGCTCTCTGATCGTGTCTGTGTCGGCACAGGAGGGACCCAAGTCGGCTTGCCGGACTGATGATCAATGATGTTCTGCATCTTCGCCTTGGGTCCGCGAGCGTGCGAGGTCACGTCGACACTACCGGGAGCCTGGTCGTTAGAGACACTGGGCGCAAGAGGCTGGCCACGGTTCTTGGAGCGAATTCCGCGGGCGGTGGCCAAGTTGCTGGCAATGGAAGATGACGATGACATCTCGCGCTGGGCAAACCGACGCTGAGTGGGAGGACCAGGCTTCTTGGACGTTGCTGACTCGGTCTTGTTTTCCTTCTTGTTATCCGCATCTTGAGCGGCGTCGCTGGGCTTGTCCGACTGCGCCTTTTCGTTCTGGTCGGTCTCGCTGGTCTGCGACGAGGGCTCGGATGGACGCTTGAGGATCTCGGCGATCTTACGGTGATGCTCCTCGAGGAGCTTCAGGGTTCGAAGAGCTTCGATGCTGGAGGTTGACCTGGCGGCGACAGCGAACTCGCCGGCGGCCTGAGTGTGCTCGTTGATGGCGACGATGGTATCAGTCGAGTGGTGAGCGACGCCGGCGGCGCGCACATGGTCATGGGCTCTTACAAGCGGCGAGGGATCCATGATTCCATTTGGAAGGTAGTGTCTCTTTCTTTTGGGGTTTGAAAGGTGCAAAAGGTGTCCCAGGGTACTGTCGTCTCGTCGACCGTTTGCCTCGTGGTGGGTTGACGTCTCAAAAGTTTATCGGTTCAGTATCGGAAGCGTGACAAGGTCAAGTGTGGAGAGAGGCACAAGACTCCAAGTTCCCACCCACTGTAACTTAGCGTTAGAACAACCGAAACACCTTCCACAGGCTCTTGTTACCAGTGTGGTATGCCAGGCTAGGACGGTAGGTTCCTGGTACCTGATACCTGTATTATTCAATAGCAGAGGGGCTGAGAAGAGAATTTGCTGATACAAGTTCAACTTTGACGCAATCAGTCATTCATTAGGCCTTTTCAGCCCTCTCGCCCATACCTACCCAGATAGGACTTGGCACTGGAAGTGATGATCGCTGTTTTAGCGTTTGGCGGGGTAGATTGGATTGGATTGGATGGAGGCATGTCCTGATAAATGGATGGTTCATTTGGGACATGGGGTGTGGAGAATGGAAGCCTCCGATGCGTGCGTCGAGCTTTTATCAAGGTGACTCGGATTCCAAGACAGACTGAGGTCATTCCGATGTTCAGTTGGCGCCCTAGGGAATGTTGTGGCCAGCCCCAAGAAGCCCATCATGATTGCTCTAGGTGGTGATCATGGCTTCTACCGAGTATCGGCTTCTAAGCTCAACCCCTAGCCAGCACCACATGAGTCTGCGAGTCTGCGCGCATACATTGAGATGCTTAATCGGCCAAGGACTGCGACGGCACGTCGATCCGGGTTCAAAGCGCCTTTACGGAGAGGTTGCGCATGTTCGGGCCCGGAGCGCTGATCCGCCCAGCATTGGCAGACGTCCTTCTCAAAATGGATGAGGTCACTATGTTGGGGTTGCAGCTGGCCATGAATCCATCTTCGTTTCGCAACCTGGAAACTCGTAGATTCTTCTTGGGCCTATTTTCAACAGCTCCATCGTATCATCAACACTAAGCTTGTCTATTAATATCGCTACAATCCATTAGACTGTCATCCTTGACTCGACGGCAACCGATAACCCCCTTTCTATAGGTAGGGCTCGGGAAACGCGTATTTTCGCTTTCATAGGGCGCCCGGCTGCTGCGCCACAGCGCTCGGCGACCTCCTCGCTGGACCTTGTCTGGTGAGAGCTTCAGCGCACTCCATCCAGCAAGGGTCATAATTACCTCCCCACCAAACAAGCCTCTTAATTGGCGGCCCCCCGCCGGCCTAGCAGGCGGATTCTGTGCGTCCAGGGGGTTCGCACTCGGGATTGGGGTCGGCTGCATACGAGTCTACGACGCCGGTGCGGCTGTGGTTGCTATAGAACGGAGGGAGCTGTGTGGGTTGCGGGTTGCGGATTACGGCGTTGCGGGTTTTGGAGCTGACCGTCTCCAGCTCGCTTCCATTCTTTGAGCGAGCGAGCCTATCCCCTTTTGAAACGTCGACGGTTAAATGCTCCTCGGAAACTCTCACCTCCTGTCCTGTCATAAAACAAACATCTTGCAGAGTGCGCCAGGAATTCAGGGAAACCAAAAAGAAGCACTTGGCCAAACCTGGCGTCGACTAGGCCGCCAGTAGTCTGGGCCTGTCTCCAGCAACCATCAAATCAACCAACGAGCTAACACGAACCGACGACGTCAACTGTCTGGCCCTTCCATGGCCACATCGTCAGTCAACTCTTGTTACTACAAAGACCTCGAGCCCCTCTGGTTCGCGTCCGCGTATACAACAATACGACCCTGAGCCGCCCATCTCAATTATCTTTTATCCTTGCCGACGCCGTACATACGCTCACGGACCCCGACGGACGTACTTGGACGACCCCGACGATCACTTCGAGCACATCAGCGGGCCAGGCCGTCAACGCCTCGCTGTCACCTAAACCTCGCCGCTCCCTGACCTCGTCGTCTGCGACTCTTCCTGCCCTACTCACGAGCACAACGAACGGCGCACAGCGCACGGCGATGACAACAATGGACAGCGGTGGCAACAACGGGCTCAACAAGCTGCTTCCAAAGTCTATATCCTCCAAGCGACTCCGAAGAAAACAAGAGCGAGAATCGGGAGGGTTGGCATATGACGATGGCGATGTTTTTGGCCACTCGCAATCCAGTCGTGAGACTCTAGAAAGCGATGGCACGCGCTCTGGAAACATCGCCGGTGACGAAGACGAAAGCACAAGCCATCGTTCATACGAGTCGGATCCTGAATCGTGAGTAACTGCCTCCTTTGTCCATTTACCATATCTCGACGCTTGTCTCCTTGCTCTCTTCTTTCCATCACCTTCTCCCCTGGGCAGAGATGGCTTCTCTGGCCTCGTTGCGCGGAAACCCCGACGGACGGGAACCGCGAGGCTGAAGTGAACCCCCAGCCCGGAGTTCTGCGACATCCTAGAAGCCACCAAAAGAAACATGAAGACTCCCTAAACGCTTACTTGGGCCACTCCACCCACACAATTTCTCTCCGTCACAGCGCACATGCTCTGGACCTTATCCATACTGCTTCTTGATTTGCTGCATTCAGCTCCCTCCTGTTGTGCTTATTCTTGTCTTGTTCTTGCTCTTCTCCCCCCGGCTGTGCCTGGCAGGCTTGGCACTTCTATCTCCACTTGGCTTCCATCTTACCCGTCTGTGCTCCTCCATCTAACAGAAGCAACGTCACTCCTAGATCCAACTCTCGACCCGCGCCGCCCTTCTCAACGCATCCGTCTCAGATCGGCTACTTAACGACGTCGTCCCCCGTCGTGCAAGCAACCCACCAGCTTGAATCTCAGTCTCCGACCACGGACCGCGACTCCAACAGCAGTGCTTCCAAGTCGTCGACCTTCCCCGCGAAGCGATCCGATTCGACCGATTCAAAGGAGCTCCGGATCGGCCGGAGTAAGACGGGCTTGCTTCCTCCCCACAGCTCCAGCCGCCGGTCACCTTCGCCAGGCGGCAAATTCAAGGGCATCTTCAAGCCCAGGAAGAGCTCCGGAAGCAATTCAAGCCCTGAACGTCGACCTTCGAGCGAGCCTCGCCCACCGCCTGAGACGCGCAAGGAACAGCCCACACCGTCCGTGGACCCTGACACTGCACAGGTCCCGCCCATTATCGAGCCACCCGCTGCAGCCAAAGTTGCTTCACCAGACAGGCGGTCGAGGGTTCAACCAAAGGTTGACACAAATCTTCCACCTCGAACTCCCCCGAATGGTGACAAGCCTGCCCCCGTCATTGTAAACACCCCACCGACCCCTACCGAGTTCGCCAACACATCCGGTCAGTCATCTCCCGAGAGGAAATCCTTCTGGGGTAATAGTGCAGGCCAAGGCGCCGGCACAAATGGCACTTCTTCTTCTTCGCGGAATATGAGTGCGCACCGAAGGAGTCGATCAGGTTCTGTAAACATCGGCCCCAGCAAACTCTCCAACATCGTCTCGGCTCCCTTGACTCCCACCCAAGAGAGCGGTGAGGCGACTCCAAACGCGAATCCCCCATCAGGTTTCTTCTCGTCCATGATATCGGCTGCTCAGAACGCCGCAAGTACATTCAGCAACACCGGCCTTGGTATCGGCGGAAACAAGGCTCGAGGCGGGAACCCCATCATTCAGGAACCCGCAAACGCAACTGAGGCCCAGGACGAAGCCGAATCTACACCTTCCACACAGATGGCGGACTACAAGGAGAACAGGAAATCGGCAGTGTCGACCATTGGCGCCGGCGAGCTCAGTCTTAGCCAGCTTGGACTCGGTGAAGCACCCAGCTCCGTTGCATCTCCGAGCAACGGCAGGTTCCCCGACATGTCTGATACGCGCGCTCGCTCCGAGTCGGCCCCTGTCGACTCCCCGGCGAGTCCCGCGGATATCTTTCCGGATGAACCAGCCAGTCGCCCTCGGTCACTCTACGAGACAGCGAGCGGCGAACGCACTCCCCCGCCAGCGGAGTTCACAGAAAAGGGAAGCGGAGTCCAGCGCACCTCCAGCCTACGGAGCGCTCTAAAACAATCTCACAGAAAGCGCGGAAGCTCTGTCACTACTGGAACAACCATAGGCGCTGCCATAGTAGCCGCCAACAGCTCCCTAGCGCATCCAAATCTCAGCGCCCCGAAACTGACGGGTTTCGCGATTGCTAGCAAGAAGAGGAATCGCGACTTTCACGATTTGTTCAAGAGCGTGCCAGATGATGACTACCTCATCGAGGACTACAGCTGTGCCTTGCAGAGAGAGATTCTCGCGCATGGCCGGCTCTACGTCTCTGAGGGACATCTCTGTTTCAGTAGCAATATCTTTGGGTGGACAACGACGCTGGTTATGAGTTTCGATGAGATAGTATCCGTCGAGAAGAGGAGTACGGCGCTCGTGTTCAAGAACGGTCTCATGATCTCAACACTGCACGCAAAGCACGTATTTGCCAGCTTCACCAGCCGAGATGCCACATACGACTTGATTGTTAATATCTGGAAACTCGGCCACCCAACCTTGAAGAGCACATTGAACGGTGTGCGGTTAGAAGGAACTGGTGGTGACAAGACAGAAAAGGTCGACGCCGAGCCACCTGTCGACGACGAACCTCAGGACGGCTCAGAGACGGACGACGAAAGCGATGACGAAGAGGAGTACTATGACGAGGATGTCCACGAGGAGATGCACAACGCCAGCATGGCCGAAGCTAACGGAGCGGATGCTGATGCTGAAAAGGCTGTCTCGAGAAAGGCCTCCGGGGCCGCTCCAGCGAACGGCACTGCGCCTGAGGAAGCTCCCGCTGTGCCAGGAGCAGCAGGGGACTTCCCAGGTCCCGCGACACACGCTCCGACTGATTGTGGCGACTCAGGGACGCATTACGACAGGGTGGTCGGAGACGATGTCATTCCCGCCCCGTTGGGAAAGGTGTACAATCTCATGTTCGGTCCGCAATCAGTTGTCTTCATGACAGGGTGGTTGACGGGAGAGCAGAAGTGCACTGAAATGCAGCTGGATGACAAGAAGGGCCTAGGGTTAGACAACCGCACCCGAACATTCACCTACATCAAGCCTCTCGGCGGGTCTATCGGACCCAAACAGACCAAGACCATCACGTCAGAAACGCTGGACATTTTGGACTACGAAAAGGCAGTCAACCTCACTTGTTCAACTCAGACACCTGACGTCCCTAGCGGGAATGTATTTTGTGTCAAAACCAAGTACTGTCTCTCATGGGCCGAGAATAACGCGACTCGAGTGCAGATGAACTGCACCATCGAGTGGTCCGGCAAGAGCTGGCTGAAGGGTATGTATATTGCTTAACATGTGTCACTAGGCAGTTGCTTACAAGATACAGGTCCAATCGAGAAGGGTGCAACCGATGGTCAGACGCAGTACGCCAAGGACTTGTTCACGGCCCTTAAGGCGGCGGTATCAACAAAGCCGCAAGGGAGTGCGCCGCTTGCCCCGGCTCTTAAAGGGAGCAAGAAGAAGGGGAAGAAGCCCAAGCTCTCGCAGGCAACAACGGGCACTGTCGAGACAGGCAGTCCACCGAAGCGCCCCGATCAGAAGAGCTGGGGCATGTTTGAGCCAGTGCGGGGGGTTTTGGAACCTCTCGGCGACATTATCCAACCTCTTCTAACAGGCAACGTCATGTATGGGCTGCTGGTGGGCTTGCTAGTTGCTACCTGGTTTGGATTTGGATTCACGCCCAGCAGAAACCCTTCTCCGTATGGGCATGATATGGGCGCCTATCGACCGGACAGGATCGCCGCATACGAGGAGATGTGGCGGAGAGAGGACAGCGAACTCTGGGAATGGCTAGAGGAGCGAGTGGGCATGGATCGGTTACATGGCGATCGTCTCAATGTGCGCAAGAGGGCGATGGAGCCGAAGACGGTGGAAGAGAACGTACGGGCATCGCGAATGGGCGAAAGGGAGGTGGAAGAGGCAATTCGGGTGACGGAGGAGAAGCTGCGAGTACTGAGGGGAGTGATGGAAAAGAAAAACAAGCCGGGCAAGTCGACGGATAACGAAATACCCTCACAGGGTCTATAGATATTGTATGTATGTTACAGATATAGCATAGCCAGATCGGGGCAATCAGCGAGCCCCCGCGTTCTTTTGTCAATAAAATTCGGGTCAAAAGGTAGCACATGTTTCTTTACTTCAGGGAGCTTCGCCTATGGTCCCGAGCGTATGGATGGGGATGGGACGGGATGGTGGTGAGGAATGGGTGGCATGGCATGGATGGGATCGAAGGCCGTGGGGTTGTAGCCAAGGCTCGCAATGCCGACGACTGGTCAGCCTTATGGCTTGCCTGCATGTAGGTAGGTGGGCAAGGCAAGCAGATGCAGGTCCTTGCGCAGAACCAAGGACTCGCGACAGTCTTGCAAGAGTGTGTACAGTTTGGACGGCGGTGACTGCAAGTTCCATAGGCAGAGGTAGGTAGTCACTCCGAGTTGACTGACATGGTGGTCATCGGAGAACCCCGCAGGCTTAGGCGATGCCGAGCACCGACAAGAATGAGGAGCGAACACCGGTGACTCTTAATACCGATAGTTTGTGGCTAGGTATGGCTCTGGAGGTAGGCTATCAGGTGTGAGTTGGGGTGGTTCAGCGCCATGTAGGCGGACCGTTGTGCAAGGCGTTTTTCCCTCCTGCGCGCCCACCCAGGTAGAGACAAGGATAGCCCCGGTGAGATGACGCAAGCATCGACTGACATGCCGGAGAGATATCTGTCGGTCTGAGTGAGATATTCGAGGGATCCTTTCGGGAGATGGTCGATTTACTGTAGGTTATTTACGATGCGTCGAATCGAAACATTGGAGCACGTACTCGGTAGTCTGGCAACTGAGATCCCACGTTGTGATATTGGACGGGAGAAGATCTGGGGTCGCCCGTTTCGGTAACTGACTTTCATCGCGTCGCCCAGTTTAGAAAAAGTGTTAGTAGGACCGTTCGGCATGACGCAACCTGCAGGCTTCTCCAACACGGAGAATACGGACACGGAAAGCCTAAAAGCCAACACCTAAAAAAACCCTCGTGTGGAAACGGAAACGGCTCTTGGCCTTCCCGTGTCCGCCCAAGGGCGGGTGAGAGAAACGGCGCTACCAATGAGACAAGGTGAAGAGGATACGATGCGGTCGTCATTTCCTCCCGTCCGGATCCCATCCTCTCAGCGGCCCGGAGACAATCGACGAGACTGCAAAGGAAGAAGGAAAAAGAAACAAGAACGCGGCTCTGTGGGCGACTCCGAGACGGCGCCACAGAACGCCGGGTCAGCAGCACCTCGCAGGGCATTTTCTGGGGCGCCGGCGCCTTTTCTTTGGGGGCTACAAAGGCGGGCGCAGCGGCAGGTCGCTGTTCCGCCTTGTTGCCTAAGCCACTGGACGAGCAGCAAGGGGCTGGTCGATTGGCAATTGGAGGACGAGCTGGGGTAGTCTGATGAGTGAGTCCTTGGGTACCGGGGAGCGTCGGATGCTGGTTGAGCGAATGATTGAGCAGAGCGGCGGGTTTGTGCTGCGTTTTCCGTTTCTGAGTGAGAGTGAGTGAGTGACAGAGTGAGAGAGTGTGAGAGTGAGTGAGAGGGAAAGAGCCAGGCTAGGCTGATTCTCCTCGCTCTTCCCTCAAGCAATGGACCAGGACGTCCAAACCTGAGCTCAACACCAAACACTTTCTACCTACCTACCGTACCCTTGTCCAGTCCATCGAAGCCATCGCGGCCCCAGCTCGACTACTCACAATCGCTGCTCGATCCAGCCCGCAGCAAGCAAGCTTCGCTCTCAAGCAGGCATCCCAGCTCATTCATCCCACACCCCCAGCTCCCCCCTGGGGTCCACCATCCAACCCATTCAAACCTCCACCATAGCCGCAAGTCCTAGGCCCTCTCGAGTCCTACACCCTCTTATTCGCCCTAGGACCTCCGTCGCGAGCTGCCTCCCAGCCTCAACGTCCGTCTCTTTGGTCAAGATTAAAACAAAAACATCATGACCATGGGTGGCGGATGAGGCCTTTGGGTTCTGCTTTCTCCCGTCTTGGTCTACCCCTCCCTCTTATTGCCCCTTCTCTCGCTTCGCTTCGTCGGACCCTGCTTGCTTTGCTGCTCCCACCTCGGCGCACTCTGTTTGGCTGGTCGAGTCGAGTCGGGTCCCCGCCGCTGGTGTCCATTTCTATCCATATCCCTATCCCCATCTATCTATCCATACGACGCCGGAGCCCAGTAACTGATACAGTATATCCATTGCTCTGTTAATCGATGGAAACCAAGAAACGCCTGTCCCTGGACGGGATAAGTCCCGGTTCGGGGCCTTCAGCCCTACGGCGACTCACTCGGAGCCCCAGTCATCGTCTAAGTCTTCGACGGTCGAGCACTGAGTCCACCCGTTCCTCGGTAGTGTCTGCATCCGTCTCCGTCCTTTCCGATGATAGTGAAGCATCGTCGTCCGCCTGCGTGTAAGAGATGTCCCTTTTTCTATATACCGTCTTGCCCTCCTTGCCCATCCATCCTCTCGTTGTTTGGCCCGTAAGCTCATTGGCCTGATAGGACCCGTGACACGGCCCGCGATGAGTGCGCCCTTCATCGCTTCATTGTCTGGACTGCCGTCAAGCGCAATGAGTGCGATAAGATGACTTCCCAGGAGAAGCGGGAATGTCCCATGCTGCGTTGCCGCAAGCGCTTCCCCAACCATGAGCTCATGCTCCAGCATCTGTACTCCTGCGAATGGCTTGCCGCGGGTGAGTACTGGTGCTATGAGTGCGAGAAGGCCGAGCGCTTCAACGATGCCAAGTGCAAACGCTGCCTGGGTCACCCTTCGAGGAGGAGGAAGATCATGTCCATGGCCAAGAACTTCTTTAGCTCTCTAGGCCACAAGTCCAAGAACTCGACCCTGTCAGACCTCGACCTCGACCTTGACGATGCAGAGGCGCCTCCCAGCTACGACTCGGCCGTGGCTCCACCCGAGGTTGAACTGTACTCGAACGAGATCCACGAGATCGACTCCTGCGAGATAGCGTTGCCTACTATTGTGGAGGATGAGGCCGAGGCAGACATGCTCCCGGCCCCCATGCCTACCCCCGACATGCCACCGCTGCCTATCCAGCCTCTGCCTACTCGCCCAAGTCACCCCGCAGAACTTGAATCAGGCGCGAACCTCGAGGAGCCCCTCATCGACTGGAACTCATTGCCAGACACCGTGGCCCCGGTGAATCTCATAGATCCCGGCGCCAATGTAGGACCTGCGCGGCCCGTCCTCCAGCTCCACACATCAGACCTGGACGAGTACCGCAGACAACAGAAGAAGCGCAGCAAGGGAGCGGTTTGCCCTAGCACCTCGGTCCGCTCAACGGCCAGCACCAACTCCACCTCGAGCACTAACAGTACCTTGAGCACGGCGAGCTATAACATATCGCCTGTCTCAGCGTGGTCGGGTCCTTGGGCAAGGACGACTGGCTTCGAGTCCACCTTGACCTCGCCGGCGGACGATCTTGCTAGCCCAGGAGGCCTCCTCCGGGCCAACTCGTTCGCCATCTCGCGCAAGGCATCCACGGCCAAGGACTGGAGCACCTTCGACAACAGTATCTCAGAGTCCTATGACTCCTACGTCCCGGAGCTCCCCGCAGACATGCCTATGCTTGGTGCCTTGCCGGGCACCGACTCTGTTCATGACCCTGACCCTCTTGCCCTTGACCAACCCGTCTTCACCTTGGATGATTCTTCCCTTCCCACCGACTTCTCTCTTGGATCTAACCTCGCCCTGACTGACAACAATGCTACCATGGACCTCTCAGTCCCTACCGCTCTGGCGGAGCCGATGGTTGGCTACTACCACAACCCTCGGTCTCTTGTCGGCACAGCATGGGACGCACTCGAAATGCATGTCGTCGAGTCCATGGCCAAGCTCCAGCAAATGACGAAGAACCATCTGGTCAGCCAACTTCGATCCATGACAGCACACTCGATAGCAATGAGCGGCCTTGAGACCCTCATCGACATCCTCGAGGGCCGTCAGCCAGATGCCCCTGTGAAGCTCCTCTGTTTTGTCCACCTGGTCTACTGCTTCTCCCTTGTTGTCCATGAACAAGATGCTGCCTCTCGGTCAACAGATCTCTTTGGTCAAGCAATGTCGTACAGTGCGTGGTTCTCCCGTCATGACCGCCAGCTCTACATCCAAGTCGTCGATGCTCTATGGAAACCCGCTTCTATGACCGAGGCAGATGTTGTCAACCTTGTGCGAGCCAAGACCTCTCCCTCAATGTCGCGGTCGTCAAGCTTGAAAGGCAAGGAGCGTGAATTGGCACCTATGCACCAGTCCAACACCGACTCCCTGGCGTTTGTTGCACAGTACTTCTTGGATCAGCTGGAGTACGCGACAGTACAAGTCATCGATCAACCGGAAATTCAATCGTCGGATCTGTACATGCAACACCTGCATGATCCCACGATGGCCATGCACGGAGACTCGCCGTATGCGATTGCGACCAACTTTATGCTCAAGCACAACTTTCAGTTATACACCAACGTCCCTGCCTTTGCCGCTAGCCTGAATGACATTGTACAGCGCGTCAACTCGAACTCTGTGTCGACGTTGCGGCGCCTCGAGCTAGAGCTGATGCATGCTGGAAAGGTTAGTATACCTCTAGGATGGCCGGCCAATGAATACTCTTTAACTAAATTAAACTAGATGTGCCTACCCTCGGAGTTCTACTTTGACCATTTCATCGAACATGTTCGACAGCAGATGGACTCGTTATACCGCCAGAATCTTCCACAAGGAAACTTCCGGTCAACCTATTACCGTCACGGGGCCAAACTTATCGAAGCAATTATCAATGCTACGGCTAGGCCAACACTTGGCCAACCTGTGTCGAACAATACGGCGTCGGGGATCACGGCACTCGATGAACTCGATGAATTCATTGAAGCAATGACACCGAACCCATTCAATTTCGACCCAACTGGATCGTTTAACCCAGAACCACCAGTTAATTTCCCACCCATGCCGAACACAATTGACCCTTACACACTGAACCCGCAGCCACTCCCTACACCGGCGGATACTAATTCGGTGCGTGGACCTTCGACGGCAAACTCACCACCGTCACCCGCCCCTGCAGCGTCCTCTTCATCAGCAGCCAAGGTTAAATCCAATAGCTGTTGCGAGATCTGCGGGTACAGGCCAGAAGGTGACCCTCGCTGGTTCAGTGGTAGCATGGCCAAGCACAAGAAGCTGCAGCATGCGACAACGCCTCCCAGGATCTACCGGTGTCCATTCCCGGGATGTACAAGCCAGTACAAGAACAGACCAGATAACTTGCGGCAACACCAGATCGAGAAGGGCCATTTTCTAGAGGGACAGGACGTTGGGCGACGACCAAATAAGCGGAGAAAAGTGGACTGATCAGTTGAAGGTAAGGTGTACACATAAAAAAGGGCCTCATTGTTATTCGGGAGTTACTAAGTAACCCAACGGTTACTGAGCGGCTCTTGCTTCCGTTCCTTTTCATCTTTGCAATCTTCTTTGTGTCACATACAGCGGTTACGGCGTTTTTGGATTTGCCACGGGCATTGGAGTGCCTGTTTCTGGAAAGATACCATATTTGGGATAATGCATGAGGCTGCAACGGAGGAACTGCCCAAGGGCAGCCCGGAAAGGTGGGATTACACCGATATATACTTGGGATATACTAAAGAATAAACCTTGGCTTTACGGCTTGGATAACACCGCGATAACCAGTCATCTCTACATTCTATCGCTTGCAGTTTGTCTCGACATACGCTATTATACTTTTCGGGCTCCAACCTTAAAAGAATAGCTCTCTGCCTATGTTACCATCCACCAAACAGTCTGCACTACTCTGGAGAAGAATACTGCCTCTCTGTGTCTCTCTCCTCGTTTTCCCTCAGCAGCCGCAGTTTCCTGTTGGGCGAAAGACTGAAGCCGAGTCGGACGCGGGAGGTATCTCCTGAACTTGGTGTGCAATTACCCAGCAGATTCACTGCAGGGCCTACGACCGGGGTGCTCGTGTTGCTGCGGGATCCTGATGGCGGCTGAGAATGAATCAATGGGACAAAGGAGTTGTGCTTGGGTCCTTGGGCTATAGAACCATGAATATATGTGAGAAAGCACGCAGCTTGCACCTAGGAAGCTACGCGATTGAAACAAATGTCCTAGTGGTTTAGGGATGACTTAGCAGAACTTACAAGAAAATTAAGGTGGAGAGCCAATTATAGAGCAAGCCTCTACTGACTTCGTGATTACTCTCTTAATTTATTGTCTTGATGCTGAACCACTCAGTATTTTCCCAACCCTGCAGTAGCTCTCTAGTCTCGCTTGCTCAAACTACCCGAGAGCATAGCCACTGGGTTGGGTAGCTCTGGGCGGAGCACGCCACGTTTGTGGACAATATTCTCCACGTAGAGGAAGAACAAGGGAGCACAACCACTATGGATCTCATTCCTTCAATATGCAGCTGCTCATCGCCTTCTCGTCGTGGAATATACGGTAAGGCTCCACGGGGCTGTCTGACGTGGTGGTCTGTTCCTTGGTAATAATATGCTGAGAATCAGAGCCTATGGGGTTTTCTGCATGTTTATTACGATAGAGTTCCGGAGATTTAACTTGGGTGAGTGTTGAAACATTTCGCCACTCGCGATGAGTTGCTGCAGAGCTGGGGACAAAATACATGTGTCAAACATTATAGCAAGGTCTTTGTGCAGGATTAGATTAGATACAAATTTCACCGAGCACGGTCATGTTGGGATGCTGCATGCAGGAAAGTGGCCTGGCAATATGGAATGCAGTCTCAACTGCCAGGAACAGAGAGTTCATGCAGCAATCGTATTGTAACCGCAATGATTAACAGCAAAGCCCCAATGATTTCCGCCTCCCTCATCTAGTTTGATGATCCGACTTGGTAAACCATTACGCCGACAGTTCGTATCCCCAGAAGACGTGTTTCTATATTTACCGCCTCTAAGCAGCAACACGTAGCTCTGACTGTCAGCTCTAGGGTTGGACTTTCTGGTTAGCATGACGGATCTGCAGGCTGTGAAACCAAGTTGCTGCAACGGCATTGAGTTTGACATGGTGGCCAATTCAAAGGGATTAAAAATAATATGTAAATTCAATCAAAAGTAATAAATTCGTTGCACTACAAATCGGGCGAGTACATTTGATCGTGACGCCATGGCTGGATCGAGGCTCAACAAACGCCAATGACGACGCGTTTTGCTTTGTCACTTTGTTTCCTGAGACTCGTATGCATGTCCCAATCTGGTTTATAGTGGACAAAAACCCGGGATGAACGCCAAGACATGTCACTGCCATCATCACGAATTACTATTTTTCGTGATTTGATATATAGAATGTCAAGTTGAGATATGACAGTAAACTCCGAAAGCGTGTACATGTCGGGGCATTTCTGGTCCCCAGATCAGGTAAGCTGTACCATGTTGCACGTACCTAGCAGTCCAGATATTCATTCCTGCCTAATTTTGTCACCCTCCGCGTTTGACGGCCGGGAAAGTCTCCTCGCAGAAGCACTACTGTACCTTTCGGTGGCTGGCTGAGCGACATGGTCACGTAATCAGCCCCCAACCTTTGGAAAAGGAAGGCGACGAGGGAGACGTCACGTGTGTCGGAGGGAGTGAGGCAAACGAAAACAAAAAGCACGAGTGAGCAAAGTGCCCAGCAACACGAGGAAAGTAAAGTCGTTGTGTTTGACTTTTTAACTTGCACAGAGAAAAGAAATAATCACCTCGGCCAGCCGGAAACCCTCCGATTGTTTGCTCGTTCCCCCAGCTCGATTCAACATTGCCAAGAATGGACGAATGAATCATGGCAGCCAGCAAATCACGTCCAGGCATAGTCTCTCGTCGCTTGAACCATTTCATTTGCCTCTGAGACAGGTTGTCAAGTGCCGAAACTCCAAAGTGGCAGCGCCTAGGACGCTAAAAAAAACACAAGCACACCGATCACTCCAGCCAGCCAGTGGCAGAGGGGCGCTCTTTCCCTCACTCTTGGCCTAACGCCACGCCAGAGAAATCAACCAAAAGCTCACCTCCCCCATTGCCACTCCCTCTTTCCCCTCCCTCCTTCCTGCTTCCGTCCCGTCCTTGCTTCTCACACAAGGCAGGCGTGTTGTCTGCTTGCCGCACCCTTGGCTTCTGCCCTCCCACCTCTAGGT
>JAAGWO010000839.1:0-10429 GCA_013266205.1 Fusarium decemcellulare
ACCAAGCCGGTTGAGCCCCCGGTTGAGCCCACGACGACTGAGGCGGACGCTCCTGAGACGACTGAAGAGACAACAACGAAGAAAGCCGTACCCACGACTCTGGTCACATTGACCAAGTCATCAACCAAGCCAGCAGCCGACCCCACGACGACTACTGAGGAGGCGGAGGAGACAACAACAACTGAGGATGCTGAGAAGCCAACAATCATTATGTAGGCTAATGAGCCGGCGAGCATGCCTCTTATGCGAAATCTTTCCTTATCTCTTTCCTTATCTCTAGCATTAATATAGACGTCGGACGACTCCGACTGGCAGGTTTCCTTTTTCCATAGGCGTTTTTTTTTTAGGATAGATCAGAATGCAACGTTTTTTCTACACAGACCAAATTTGCAAATATTGTGATGAGTGCCCCTGCATGCTCTCTCCCATTGTGAACTCAAGTACTTAATCACTCCATTGGTGCTTTTAAGTGAGAGACTGGAAAACACACGCGAGTGACGCGACAGAAAAGAGGGCAGACCTAAATTTACTAAGTCATCATAACGCCAGACTTATTAACTAGGCCCATGTTTCTCGCCAAGGTGTTCTCCGTCGCGCTTGAGTATAATGCTCCCTAAGATAGCATTCCTGCCTCCCGCCAAAAATATGTTGCGGCGTAGACCCAGATGCATTTGTAATCAAGGTTGATCTTGGCATCACCTCAAGACGGATTTGTCATCGCGACATCACTTACACCTTCTATTACGTACGAAGAGTTTAGGAGCTACACTTCTAATTTCCTATCGCTTTCCGTTAATCTCAAATTGCGACCATGGGCGCCAAGACGGCTCTGGTTACTGGTGCGAATGGCTACATTGGAAAAGCCGTAGCCTGCGCCTTTGTGCGTGCTGGATGGGTGACATATGGACTCATCCGTTCCACGCAGTCAAGCGTATCATTGATAGCGGATGAAATCATACCAGTCATCGGCAGTGTCGACGATGTGGCATCCCACAAAATCATCCAAGCGGCGCTTCCATCGACATTGGATCTAATCGTTTCTACCACCGAGAACACATTGGACTACGTGCCGCACTTCCAAAACATCTCAAGTCTTCTCCAGACTCTGTCAATATCCAGCTCGGCGAATGGTGTGCGGCCATTGGTGATTTTCACCGCAGGAAGTAAAGACTATGGCGTTGGGCCGCATCTTTCTGATGACCCTGGCGTGGCACCACATGACGAACTATCGGAGCTTCGTCCGCCTCTCTTTGCTGCTCCCCGAGTACAATATTCACCAAAAATCTTCGAGAGCAACAACCCTTTCGCGGCTGTTCTTGTCCGACCGACCAATGTCTATGGCCGAGCGTCAAGCTACTACAGTGTCTGCTTTCGAGCTGGCTCTAGGGCAGCGTCAGCCGAGAACCCACGAGACCGAATTCTTATAGCGCCAGCGCAGCCTAATTGGATATGCCATTCGCTGCATATCGATGACTGCGCTGAGGCGTATGTCGCCATTGCTTCTGCACCTCGGAAAGCCGTCGAGGGTGAGGTATTCAACATCTCATCTGAGCATTATGAAACGGCGGAGAAAATTGTCGGCGCAATAGTTAAAGAGTACGATATTGCAGGAGGAGTAAAGTATGTGAACCTTGAGGATGTTGCAGCCGATGAGGATGCTTCACTTGCAATGGCGATTGGCTTTCCACAGTGGACAAGCTCGAAAAAGCTAAGGATGACCACCGGGTGGACAGATCATCGTTTGCCCTTCTCGGACGCATTTCACATCTACCGACTGTCTTACGAAGCAGCTGCGCAGTCGAAAGATGAGAATGTGGCCAAGATTGGGCAAAGTGTCGTTTCACTAATGTCTACGGTGGAAAGTCTATGATCCCAATCGGGGCTCTTAGTTGTATTTATCTCTACTATAAATGCATTTAACGACCTCAATCTTAGTTCCAAGAGCCTGAAATACAAGTACGAGAAAGGGAGTCAATTCTCTAGATGGCAGGCGCCACTACTTCAGCCGGAGAGTGTCCTGTATCAGCACCTAAGTACCATATTCTTCGAATATCGAAGTAGCCTCCTGCGGCTCTGCGACAGGGGAATATTTGATATCAAGTCTGTTCAGGCACACATTAGCTTTTGCGACTTGAAAGTTCTTGGGCTTTGAAGCAGGTAATGCTTCTTAAACTTACCCAAAAGCCTCAGGGCCTCCATTCTTCAGACCTTCCCCTTGTGTCCATTGCGGGCTCCCAACCAAGACCACAACATGAACTCGCAGCCCGTATCGATAATCTTGTGTACCCAAGGCTCTACCATTTTCAGCATCAAGAAGGCAGATGAGATCAGGTACACTAGCGAGAGTGACCTGGTTCTCGACTTGAAAGACATGAATATTCTCGTTCTGAAACGTGATTTTGACTTCCTTTGTTGATGGAGATCCAGGCTCTGCACCTTCGAACGGCACGATCGTGGCTGATCCTTCGGTGAAAGCACCGCGAACATGGCGAGTGACACCAGTGATCTTGCCAGTTAAAGTCTTCTTGCCAGGATGCGTAGCGAGAATACTACCCACAATATCCCGTTTATGTGCTCTCGCCAATTGCACTGCTCGGCCGAGTCTCCAAGCAAGCGAAATTGAGAATTGGGCCGCGACCTGCTTCACCTGACGTCCAGTGAGCGCGCCGAGTGATATTCCCGCTGCTTGGCCCATTTGAACGCAAACCGTTCGTAGAATGTCCTCGACGTCTCTGTTGGAACTCGCTTGAACTTGTACAATCGTATTGCCTTTGCCATCCGAGGCTGCTGCAGGGGCAAGAGAAATACCTGCGTTGTTTGGTGTCACTTGCCATAGGTTTGGATATGCGCGACCCATCAAGTCAGCGTCAATAAGTGGCTTGCGCGTCCAGAGCGCGGCTTGTATTCCTCGCATGCCATTGGAGCCTCCAATTTCGAGACTCATGACAGCTGTTAGGTCAGAGATACTGAGACCCTGGGACCTAAGTACTGCATTGATAGAGTTTTTAAGCTCCTCGCCGGACGGGAGACGTTCAGAGAAGGTACTTGGAGAGCCCATCACAGCGACGGCCGGAATGAATCCCTCATCCGGCAAGTCGTGTGGAGAAATGAGTTCAACCGAACCACCGGCAGAGAAGAGTTTCTTGGCACTAAGATGGCTGGCGTAGACATCGCCTCCACCACCACACCCAAGGATTGCGCAGCCTTCTGCGATAAAGTCGAGATCGAGCTGAGATAGGGTCCACCGGTTGTTGCTGATCTTGGGACGATAATTGTCGACGGAAATTGGTGAGTCTTCCGGGGGATTCAGGCGCGAGGACGCCGGTGTTGTTATCTCGAAAGATCTCTCTGAGCTCTCGATTATGTCTTGGGCATCCTCTACCGTAGAGGATGGTGGTACCTGCTCTTCTAGAGGACTGAAGCCAGCCGTTGAAAGTTTGCCAACCGCTCGAACACTGATATGTAGTGATCTCGTGCTGACATAGGGAACCGGCAAGATTGTCTCCTCGACAACTTCTGGGTTCTCTGCTCCGTTCCGGCGAGCTTCAAGAATGGCTTGTTCTCGGACGCGGCTGACAGCTTCTATCTCCGCCTTTTCGTCTGCAACATTGACAATTGCATCAACTGAACCTGACACCTTGGCCATGGCTGCACCGACTGCGTTGGCCACATGAGCAAATGGGGGTCGCAGGATGTCGGATACACCCTTCAACTGGTCTGAGCAGAGGATGCTACCACCTCCAACCAGGATAACGGGAACGTCGGCCTCGGCTGTTTTCATCTCATCTATAACTCTTTCCAGAAGATGATTGATAGTAGATTTCACCCTGTTGACGGTCGTATGGGAAATGTCAGAAACGAGTGTCTTGTCGCCCACATCTCCCAGTCCACCAGCAACAAGGATGTCTGTAGCCGTCAAGACCGAACCACCAAAGACTCGAGACTTGGTAGTCAAAGCTTTGCCCACCGACTGGGGCCCAACCGTGACAGAGTCTTCAGAGTTATTGACTATAACGATAGAGCCTCCGCCAACCCCAATACTGCGTAGGTCAGAGATGGCAAAGTTGGTCCTTACTCCCGCAAGGTGGGAAAAGGCGGCTGCTGGCCTTGGGAGACCTGAAGGCTCCACGGCGCAGACATCAGAAGTGGTTCCACCAATGTCGAGAACGAGAGCGCCTTGGTTTAGTTGATCCTTGATATTGGCGAGAAATACGGCGCCTGTCAGTGAGTTTGTCGGACCGGATAGGAAAGTAGACACTGGTAGGTTTGATGCATCCTCTGCGCTAATGAGCGTGCCATCATTTTTGGTGAGAAACCTATAAATATTGCTTAGTATTATAAGGTTCTTCTTATGGCCGTCAACTTACAGCCTAGCAGAAAGGTCGAGATCTTTGATAGATCGCTGAAACTGGCGGATAGTCTTCCGGGCAAAGGGTAAGATGGTCGCGTTCAGAATAGTAGCGTTCTCCCTCTCGATGAAGCCAATACCTGCTACCTTGTGTGAAAGTGTAATGTTAATGTTTTCTCCTAAAACGGAGCGGAGGATCTCTGCGACGCGGTCTTCTTGGTGATGCACAGAGTCTATGGGTGAGTATATCCCGATGATGGCGATGTCCTTGATACCGGCTACCCTAATCTTCTCGGCCGTTGATCTCACGACGTCTTCGTCGAGTGGTGTAATGACTCGGCCATCAACTAGGTAAGGCAAGAAGAATTAGTGAGCTAGGTTGTAAATAATTCTTCTCAGTCATCTTACTTTCCAAGCCACCTGGTAAAGATGTACTGAATCCTTCAACAATCTGCCTCAGTTCGTCAGGCAGACCGGCAAATGGCGGCACTTCAGCACCGTATGGCCCACTGAGACGCAGCACAGCAAGTCTTGCTAGCTTCTTGAAGTCCTTTTCGATGACGGCGTTGATAAAGTGCTAGAGGTTCTTAGGTTAAACTTATCACTCGCCACAAGTAGGGGAGCTAAAACTGACAGTGGTACCAATATTAACGGCTATAATATCGTCTCTAGCCGCCTGAGGGAGGCTTTCAATAACTTCCTTTAGAGCTTCGTTGATTCCATGGCCGGTGTCGAGGGTCGTCGGGGTCTTTGTGGAGCTGAGGATGCTTTGGATGGGTTCATTCTGGCTCAAAGAGAGGTCAATGGCCACAGCATCCGTGTTAGTGCCACCTAAGAAGATCAGTTAATGGTTTTTCGGTTAGGTATTATACGGCTACCTACCAACGTCCACTCCGATTATGACCGGCATTTTGAGACGAATGCGAATGTCTAGACTCAAGAACCTCAAGAAGTTGGGTTATACTGAACTGATGATGGTTTATAGATAGAGAATGTAGTATCCTGTGGGCCTGCTAAGGCGACAGGGATTGTCGATCCTACCTAGTTGAATAGCTCAAATGATGTCATTTCCAGGCTCTATGGCGTAGTAGTGCATCTCCGGAACCGGCTGATTTGTAAGTTTGTGTCACGACAACGCAGGTAAGACGGACTCCGTGCTCTCAAACGCACTATAGGTGGGTAGTAAAGTTGAATGGCACGACCGTTGGGTTTAACGCGCTACTGAGTACTAAGTTACTGATGTAAAGGGGAAACTAGAAGTGAAAGATCCGATGGAGTGATGGCTAAGCTACTGGGAAACTCTTGATTTCACGTCAAAATGCCCAGGCTTAGGCTGATTAGACCCTCAAATTCTCGTCACCAGCTCCAGCATCTGTGGCTTCAGCAGGCCATGCCTTGAACTCCAGCAGTCCCTCATCGTTGCGGATTGCCTTTCCGTTATTCCTTGGATGAAGCTGTCAGAAAAAGTGCAGAGTAGGTGATTCAATGAACTTACAGGTCTCGTTTGATTTGGAACAGAATGGCAAACACGGTGACAATCGCAAGCCCGATCATGCCGGCGCACACTTGGTAGCCAACCTTGTAATGGGGCGCTATAGAATAGTCAGTACACTTGTTTAAAAAATCGAATGGCCAAGATTTCAACGCTGTACATACCATCCACAGCAGGAAACAGCAGTACCAGAGCCCAGGCGTTGATAGCATAGACCATGGTATTACCGAGAGATACAATCAGTCCACGGAGCGTTCCATTACCCTGACAGACCTCGTTCAGCCAGGCGATTGTTAAAGACTGAGCAGGAAGACCAGCGGTTATGAAGATGTACCCGATAAACTTGAGCCACTCAGGAGCCTTCCACACAGCGACAAATGAGTTGCCCGCAAGGCAGATCAACATGTTTGCGACAATGACGATCGGGCGATTTTGCAACCAATCTGATATGATACCGCTGATGATGGAATTGACGAGGGCGGCACCCTGTCCAGCAGTTGGGATGTTGTTGATCTGGGGAACGGTGTACTTTCCGAGATATTGGAGCCAGAGGTTGAAGTAGCCGTCGCCCCACGAGAAAGCACCGTATAAACTAGAGAGTCGATAAGTCATGTTTCGCACCTAAAATCACACCCAGTAAACTTACAAGTAGCACGTAACGAAGAGGTAGACATGCCAGGTTGTCCAGATACCCTTGAAACGCGCCCAGGTGATCTTTTGAACTGGTCTACGCCCAACTCGATCCATTCTATCAATGGCCAACTCCACTTCCTATAACCCAATATTAGCCAAAGAGGTCGAGAATTCTCTGATGAAAGGTCTTACGGAGGACTTGAGCCACTTCGCCTTGGTATCTCTTGGCTGATCAGGGAGCGCATAGAAGCCCCAGATAGCAATGGGAAAGGAAATGATTCCATCAAAGATGAATAGCCATCTGTATACCAGTGTCAGTAATCTAATCTATAGGCTCAGAAGCTCCACTGTCAACTCACCTCCAACTGGCCATGCCCTTCCCGTTCATGTTTGTGTAGAGCCCGGCTTGGATGTAACCAGAGAACATGCCGGCCACTCTAGCAGAAACTTCGTACAGAGCCATCCGCTTACCAAGCTCTGAAGGTGTATACCAGGCTCCAAGGAGCGCAGCAAAACCTGGGAAAGCAATTCCCTGAAAGAAGCCAATGGCGAAGCGTAGACCGTAAACCTATCATAATCTGATTAATTCCGGTGAGCCATAAACAATATTTCTAGAACCTACAGTCTCGGCATTCTTGGCACCAGCAATACCCATGACCAAGAACGTCCATGCGAGCTCACAACTTGGCATCAGAATTGACGGCCGAACCCGAGTGGAGAGTAACATAAGTGGAACTGCACCGATTTAGCGGAAAGCACAGTAGAAAACAAAGATCTTTCGAACCTGCTCCAGCAATGATACCACAGTTGAAAGTCGTCGAGAAGTAGTTGAGCTCATTGCCGAAGAGAGATAGCTATAGAGCCAATTAGCAAGGGAGTAGCTGCAATTGTCTACCGCGTCTTACATCTTCTTGCATCCCAGACACGTAAGCGTTGCTGATATTTATAAGTTTGTTGGGTTCAGAATATTAGGAGAGCAGTAAGCCCACCTGATATTGGTGTTATCTAGGGTCTGCATGAAGCATGACAGTGCGGTGTAGGACCTATTGATATTTCACATTAGCTGTTTCACATCATCAAACCCTATAGGCGGGTAAAGTACGCACAGGAGAAACGTGTCAAGCTTGCGGACAAGTCGTCGATCTTCATCTTTGTTGAAGTACCGAGGCAATGTGAGGCCAAAGATTCGCCGCCGATGCTCTTCATGGTCGACGCTGCTCACATCTACAGTACCCGGCACAACATCGTTGCCCTTTGAGTCGGAGGCGTCCGACACCTCATGAGAGGCCATGTTCAATACGACGGAGGGGATTCACAAAGAAAGCAGTTCAATGCAAGGGATCAATGAATTGTGTCACAATCTGAGCCTCGTCCCGACACTCTGGATAATATACATGCAAGTCGGGGTAACAAGCCAGGGATACGCGCCTAGCGCTGTATCGCGAATTTAATCCAGGGAATTAGGTCAGAGATGCTTGGTAACGTGGGATAGGACCATGCCTGTCATTGTGAGAGGTGGTATCCGTGGATGGATACCTCCACCGCAACTCTGGCCCAGCACCGTCAACAGCGGCTTGGCACTTGAACCAGACTTACAGGTCACAATGTCGAGATCATGCGAGACATGCCAAGCGAGAGCTCAAAGATGCGCCAGGTTTCCGATGACATATGAATCTAGACCTATTGTGAGTTAAGACACACATCTGCATCTCCGGCAAGATGTTGACTGAAAGGTCAAGCTATCTAAGTCGAGATAAGGGTAAGATGTAAGTTAAGGGTCGGATTGCGAATCTGCCAGATAGGGAAAGTCCAAGCGGTGCCATCAAGGATATAGATCCCATGCGTACCGGCTCTTGTGGAGTCTGGAAATAAGCGACTTGAGCTATGCCGATGGCGTGATGATGTCTAACGGAAATAAAGGTTCAACAACCGACATCGGATGCCGAGCTTGATACTACTGTGAGTGCATCAAGACCCTTGTTCAAGCTAAAGAGCAAGGAGTATAAGCGAGGGGCGACGCCATTGTTCCCCAGCCGGACATCACGACAACCTCAACACCAGAGATTCACAATGTCGGACACTAACGAACAGAAGAAGAAGAGGATCTATCTCAATGCCTTTGATGCTTGCACGGTTGGCCATACCAGCCCCGGACAATGGCGAAATCCTATCGACCAGTCCGCAAATAAGCGAGACCTCGACTACTGGCTAGAGACAGCAAAGCTACTGGAGAAGGGAAAGTTTCTTTCGTATTTCCTAGCCGACACTGTGGGAGGCTTTGATGTATACAAGGGAAGTAGAGATCCTGCCATCAAGATTGGATCCGAGTTTCCCGTCACGGATCCCTTTATTGTAAGTTTCACAAGATCCTAGCCCGTGAGAGCCCATCACTGAATATTGAAGCCAGCCCATCTCAGCTATGGCTACTGTAACGAAATCACTTGGCTTTGGTGTAACCGCGTCTACGAGCTACGAGAGGCCGTTTTTGCTAGCCCGCCGTTTCTCAACTCTGGATCACTTCACTAAGGGCCGAATTGGATGGAACATTGTGACATCTTGGAATAAAGCCAGTGCGTTGGCAATGGGGCTGACTGACATTGTTCCTCATGATGCGCGCTACGAGGCAGCGGATGAGCTCATGGACCTTTTATATCAGTGAGCTTACACCGATCTTGTTTTACAAAGCTAGTTACTAACAAGGTGCAGACTCTGGGAGTCATCAATTGCAGACGATGCTGTAGTCAAAGACAAGGACTCCGAGACTTACATCGACCCGTCCAGAGTCCGGACCATCAAACACGAGGGCAAATATCACAAGCTTGAAAGCCCATTCATCGTCGACCCAAGCCCCCAAAGAACGCCCTTCCTATTTCAAGCAGGCACATCTCCGTAAGCACCTTCGCGATGGGCCTTTTCTATAGTATGTCTCTAATCACTCAGACAGTGCTGGCTCGGCTTTTGCAGCCAAGCACGCTGAAGCCATCTTCATCGCCGGTCATGTTCCAGGCACCCTGGCCCCCAAAGTCGCCAAGATCCGGCAATTGGCGGCTGAACAAGGGCGCGACCCTCAGAGCTTGAAGTTTTTCCAGTGCCTCACTCTTATCTTGGGAGAGACGGACGAGGATGCCCAGAGAAAGCTGGCCAGAATCAAGAAGTATCAATCGATCGAGGGAGGTTTGGTCATTTTTAGTGCCTTCACTGGAATTGACCTTAGCAAGTACGACCTCGATGAGGAGATCAAGCCCGAAGACAGCAAGTCGTCTGCGATTATTCAGTCAGCTTTTAGCAACCTCTTCAACGAGTCCCAGGGTACTGGGAAGTGGACACCGCGCCGAGCAGCGGAAGAACTGTCGATTGGTGGTAATGGGGCCGTGCTTGTCGGAAGCCCACAAACCGTGGCGGACGGTATGGAGAGATGGGTCAAAGAAGCTGATGTTGATGGCTTCAACTTGTCTCCGGTGGTGCAGCCGCAATCTTGGAAGGATATTGTGGAACTGTTGGTTCCCGAGTTACAGAGGAGAGGAATCTACTGGGATGACTACGAGGTACCAGGGGGTACGCTGCGGGAAAACGCCCAGGGGAAGGGAAATAGTCGTCTAAGAAGTGATCATGTAGGAAGTACTTATGTGTTCAAGAATTAGTCGCCGCAGACATAATAACGAAATCATTGAAATGATGTTGGCAAGAGATCTGCCCTGCATGTCCCTTTTTTTATTATTTTCTGGTAATATGTCGAGTCACTCTCAATAATGCACAGTAGTTATACCCGGGAAAAGCGTATTTCTAGTTTATGTTACCGAGAATAGTAAGTACATCAGTATTATGGACTATAATTGCCTATGCTTGCCCAAGGAATGTAATAATGTCGTAGAACTTCGGCAGCTCGTGGTCAAGTATCGTAGTCGTTCGTGTGAAGACATTGTCGAACTTATGCGACTCCAGGAGGAAGCAATGCC
>JAAGWO010000840.1:0-21241 GCA_013266205.1 Fusarium decemcellulare
CATTTAAATTAGACTTTTACTTTTTAATTTTATCTTAAATTCTAAAACTGTGTGTAACAAAAAACCTATTACTCTTGTGCCTGCTGTTCCAATGACTCCAGCTAACTAAGAAGCTCACACAAGCTCTCACCAGCATGCTGGCCACTATGTCCTCCCGGCTTCCAAGCAGACTGAAAACTCATGATAAATAAGGAAAATAGCATCAAGAAGCTCAAGACCGGTGGAGCGAGTAGCGCAAGGGCTATGTCTTTTCCCGACCCTAGACGGGTGACCTCCACGATAGCATAGCTTTCTCGACTGTCGTTGGACTCACCGACCGGCTCTTCCACAATGCCTTCACTATCCATGGCCCAGGTCGCAGCGCCGTGGGCCATTCCCAGACCGAGGACATCCTCAAGCGGGTTCCTACTATTTGGAAAAGCATACACGGCGGGATGCTCAGATAGCTTGGGCACCATGCTCTCAAAGTATCCCACAGACGCGGAATGCTCCTCCATGATTGCGTTAACCCCAACCGTTGATGAAATGAAGAGGTTGTTGTTGATGGTCTTCACAGTAGGGTTGCAAGGTTTCCCACCGGAGAGGTATTGCGCAAAGTCTAAGCTGTTGCCGTCTTCAGAAGCCTTTAAATCGAGCGTCACCTCTCGGTATTCGAACGAGTCGCGCGGATTGACGTTGCATGTTACCGCGTATCTGACCTCGGGATCTTTGCTGGCTTCTATGCCCACGGGATCGTTCATGGCCTTGGCCAGGCGGATAGAAAAACCTCGAATAGTGCCAAAGGCGATTCTGGCCACCCCAACGGATTCCTCTGTTCCATCTGAGACGGGCTCCAGAAGCTTGATCATGACACTATCTTTGCTCATGTCCCTATGGAAAGACTGAACAATAGGCTTATCTCGACCCTCGATAGTCAGACCAAGCTCTGATTCGGAAACGATGGATACGTTCCCGGAAGGGTAACACTGAACGGGATTCGATACCATGACGGGCACGCACTGTATAGTCTTGGTTACAGACAGCTTGTACTGAGTCTTTAGACCCCGCAGAGCCTTGCCCTTGTAGGCTTGAACCGTCGCCCCGACGGCGGAGCTCTTGACGGCGACTCCTGTATCCGCGTATGCATAATCATTAGGGTCGTGGGCGTTGATGCCGTCCCAAAGCTGCTTTGCTTTCCGAGGCGGGCAACGCTGATCATAGAGGGCACCAAAGAATAAGCTACCATTATCCAAGCGCCATGTGTGTGCCTGTATAGAGAATTCGTCGGCGTCAGGGGCAAATCCCACACATGGGTAATTGCCAGGGTCAACGTATTCTCGAATAGCGCCGTCCGGGGTCGTCAGTTTGTACGAGATTTCATGGTCAACCAGTGTAGGGGTCAGCGCCGTGACAATGGCTGGAGTCAAAAGTGTGCAGCAGAGGTAGATGAGAAGGTAGTATAAATTCGGACGAGTGAACTTCTCGGCGAAGCTGTCAATCCGCAGCACAGCTCGCCACTCCTTGTCGAGACGCTTCATATCTTCTGAACGAGTCTGATTTTGGAATGCCGAGTCCGAATCCAAGCTTGTATCCTTCGACAAGCTGCGCAGGGGTGTCTCGAGTCTGCGCAGAAAGCCATGCTGCACGCGGCTCGAGACAAACAAAGTTGCGAGGGATGCAGAAATAGACACACCCACGACAATGAGAGTTTTGCGTAATTCCTCAGTAGGGATTTGTATCAAGACTTTTTGGGCGACCGTAATGAGAGCTATGATGCCTAGCAGAAGGGCCAGGGCAAGGAGATCGAAAGTGAAGGTGGACGGGCAATTCCACATGTTTTTCGCACCACAGGTATTTAGTCAAGGGATTTGGGCGCAAAAGAATGGTTTATGTTGTACTGGTGCAGAAGAAGTGACTCAAGACCCGCGACAGAGTTTGGAGAATTGTGCAGCGGACTCCAGATATACCGAGCACATAAGGCTGTATTATTGACTACAATGGCTATTTCTTGCCTCATGCGACCATTTCCTGTCAGCTGGGCCTCGGCCACGCGCAGGCGACACTTAACCCTTACGGTTAGGACTGTCAGACAGAGACAAGTGCAGCCAACAATGCAGCCATGTCCTTATTTAAGACTGACAACGAGAACACAAACGTGCAAAGTGCAAACGTGATGCGATGACTGTTTGTAAAGTAGCAGAAAGAGAGTGCGATCAGCCACGGCGCTCAAAGACTAAAAATATGACATGTCCAAAGAGAAGGCCTTCATTTTGACCCACGTCAGAAGTCGGCGCTTACGCTCAGCTTGTAGGAGTGGTGCGTTGTGCGTGTAGACAAGCGCCTCGGCGGTTCGGTGGCGGGCCATTTGCACTTTCGCCCTGCTTAATCAGTCACCGACCGTGTACCAGAGGCCTTATAATAGAGACATGTACCCGAGGAGGCCATGTAGTAGGACTTGACACATATTCCATTCGTCCAAGATGCTGGGTTGCATGTTTACGACCGCAGCTGAAGACCAGTGTATGGCGGTCAAACATTTCTTGACCAGTTTCCAGCTTCCAGCGTCAAGCAAAGAGTGTGGGTCAGAGCAAGACTAAACTAGGCAGTCCATAACGGCATCTCCGCGAGATCTCAAATTGGACCGGCTGGGCACAGAATTGCCCAATGTTATTTCCACAGACTCCAAGGTAAGCAGTACCAGGGGCCCCTACCCCGCAGATTTACCCCGGAGTCGGCTTTGAACTCGGTAGTTTAACCCGACCGAGACGCGAACCGCGGTGTGCGGGGAAGAGGGCATCATCAATCCGGGGTTAATTTTACCTCCAACCTTCAGATTTATAACACGCGTCCAGCCGAGCCACCACATACACTCTAATCCAATCACTCCCGTTCCATTCATCGACAAGATTACCTAGTTCATCATGGTCTTCACACCACCAGCATGGGTCCCCGAGCTGCCCATTGGTACGTCATGCGCTCCCTCACCAACCGCGTTCTGCGCTCACCGTTACAGACCCTCCTGATTCTGTCACCGTCGCCGAGTTTATGCGCCATGAAAAATTTGGCCGGCACCCGATCCCCAAGTCTAGGAACCCGTACACATGTGGCTTGACTGGCAAGACATATACCTGGCCCGAGGTCATCGAAAGAGAGGACTGCTTAGCTCGAGCACTGGGGCGCATCTTGGACTTCAAGCCGCGGGAGGGCTCAGAATGGGACAAGGTCGTGGGCCTATTCTCTCTCAACACTGTGAGTATGCTACATGTCTCGTAGCTCATGGCTTCTCATTCTCATTTCTAGATCGACTACGTCCCCTTGACGCATGCCGTACACCGACTCAATGGTATCGTCACTCCTTCCAGCGCCGTATACTCGGCAACGGAACTAGAGCATCAGCTACGGTCAGCTGGAGCAAAGGCTCTTGTCACCTGTATACCATTGCTGGACACCGCGGTTAAGGCCGCCGATGCGGCCGGCATACCACGAGATCACATCTTCATCCTTCAGATGCCCAACATCACCAAGTCCGTACCCTTCAAGACGATAGACGATTTGATTGAGGAGGGCAGAAACTTGCCCGAATTGGAGCCATTGAAGTGGGCCAAAGGACAAGGTGCCCGTCAGGTAGCCTACCTCTGCTATTCCAGTGGAACCTCGGGGTTACCGGTGAGTTCTAAGTGTTGCTCCCTCGCGCATGAGTTTTCACTAACAACTGTCCAGAAAGCCGTAATGATCTCTCACCGAAACATCATCGCCAACATCCTACAAAAGACCACTTTCGAGTCCGTTCCCCGAAAGGCCTACGGCATCGTCACGCAAGTGATGCTCGGCCTGTTACCCTTTAGCCACATCTACGGCCTGGTTCTAATCACGCATGTTGGAACTTTCCGTGGCGACGAGATCATCGTGCAACCACGTTTCGAGCTCAAGTCATTTCTGGCTGCTGTGCAAAGATTTAAGATTGAGCAACTAAGCCTCGTGCCGCCGATTCTTATCCAGATTTTGAACAATCGAGAACTCTGCCAAAAGCACGACTTGAGTAGTGTTCGGTTTATCTACACTGGCGCTGCACCCTTAGGGCCGGAGACAACCGATAGACTCATCAAACAATACCCTAAGTGGCGCATCGGGCAGGGATATGGTGAGTGACGAGACTGGTGCCTTAAGGTCCGATGTATGCTGACAAGGAACGAAGGTCTTACCGAGACTGCCACAGTCGTCACCTCAACTAGCGAACTTGATATCCTAATGGGTTCTGGTGGATCTTTGGTTCCAGCAACGAGAGCCAAGATACTTGACCCCGAAGGCAACGAAATCACCGACTACGAGACTCCTGGTGAACTGCTTCTACAGAGTCCGTCTGTCGTGCTGGGCTACCTCAACAACGTAAAGGCAACTGCAGAGACATTTATATGGGACGATGACGGCCGCTGGATCCGAACTGGTGATGAAGTTTTAGTCCGCAAGTCGCCAGCAGGCAACGAGCATTTCGTCATCGTCGATCGTATCAAGGAATTAATTAAGGTCAACGTAAGTCACCCCCTGCCTCGGAAATGTCTGAAGTTAACATCGAATGTCCAGGGCCACCAAGTCGCTCCAGCCGAGTTAGAAGCTCATCTGCTCTCGCATCCTTATGTCAACGACTGTGCGGTTATCCAAATCCCCGATGAGCGAGCTGGCGAAGTGCCGAAGGCTTTTGTGCTCAAGGCTAAAGAAGCTGCTGGAAAGTCGGACAAGGAAATAGAGGAGGCGATCCATAAATATGTGCAGGAACACAAGTCAAGGCACAAGTGGCTGAAGGGTGGAATCCAGTTCGTCGATGTCATTCCCAAGAGCCCGACTGGCAAGATCTTGCGAAGAGTGCTACGGGACCAGGAAAAGAAGGCCAGGAGCGCCCAAAACGCCAAGCTGTGAGACCGAAATCTTGGCCTGTCTTAGAACGGTATACCATTGAAGCGATGCGAAGATGTATTCAGTGGAATGTTAGATATTAGAAGACTTGACTTTATTTGCCTTGTTAAATACCTACCTAACCATCTTATTCACACCATGGACTCGTCAAGAGTCTTATCTCGCCTCTCCAATCTTGGCTGTGATTTCTGCGAGTGGCTCTCTTAGTCAGCAGCGATGCCATCTTTCCAATTCTAATCTCATCATTTCCTCATCTGACCAAGAATAATCAACGATGGAGCCATCGCGCAAGCGCTTACGTCGAAGCACTCGGAGCTGCTACCAATGTACGCAAAGCCCACCAGCTGATGCCTTCATTGGAACTAATGCCAGGAATCAGGTCGAAAGCGCAAGGTCAAGTGCCAGCTCACTGACGAGGACGTCGAGACGTGCGCCGAATGCATCAAGAGTGGGACTCGATGCACCCTCCAAGCACCAGAGACGGAACCGGCGAACGGGCGCTTGGAGACGAACGGGCATGAATCAAGGCTAGAACGCATCGAAAGCCTCTTGAAGAAGCTTGTTGAGGCTCATGAGCTGTCCCGACCCGACCCAACTCTTCTGAGCACCGAGTTTCCACCTTCGTTTTGGAACGACTTTGTCAGTATACTCGAGCCTATGCTGCAAGTCAGGCGGTTAACCAACATCAGCTTGCCCCTCAAATAGATAACGTACCTGGTCCTGCCATCGATGATCAGAGAATTATCCAGTCTTCGCCGCCAGATACACCAGACGTCAAACAGTCCCTTGTCGATATTCTCCCATCTCCACAAGATGCAGTAACTATTGTCAATAACACGACCGCTTGGTTGTGGGGCATGGATGACCCCCCTGGAAATGTCCTTAAGTCGAAAGAGACGCCACAGTTCTTTGACATTTCCGCCGTCTCGAGAGGAAGCGCAATGAGTGTTGCCAAGACTTTGTTGTACTTTGCTTTATACATGCAGCAGCTTCCACCGGGTTCTGAAGCACAGCTCCTAAACTCGGAAGGTATAGAGCAGACCATCCAGCTTTATGTTCAACACGTCAAGATGTTTATCCTATCCCTTGAGGAGACAGCCTGCCCATTTGACACCCTTGAATGCCTTCAGCTCCTTGGCATGATCCAGATCAATGATGGCGCAGTTCGACAGGCCTGGATGACCTTCCGGAGAGCAGTTGATATTGCAAGAGTGAATGGCTTCCAGAACAGCTTTTCCATCTCGGCACGCCAGTCGTCGTGCACTGACATGGCCCTTCGTCGACGAGTATGGATTGCATGCATCTCTGGTGACTGCTACTGTAGTCTTCTCCTCGGTCTCGAGCCTGGCCTTGGAGTCGCACCATTCGGTCCCGAGGACGAGAGTTGGGACGATCCTCTCGCCGATGACGATGCAAACTTTCAGCGACGCTTCTGTCCGATCTTGGCTCGCATTTCGCAAAGAAACATCGCCAGCCTTCAACAAGACAGTGATAGCCTCCTGGAGATAGATGAGGCGTTGGATAAACTGCAGGATCTGATGCCTGCTTCATGGTGGAGAAGTCCATCGATTCGTCAAGACCGATCCCTAGATTCAGCTAAGGCATATGACAGACTCATGTGTCAGCTGTGGTTCTTCCAAGCGCGGATATTCGCGCACATACCCATCGCCTTTGCCAAGTCAGCAACCAACTCTGCCCACAGCCTGGAAAGCTGCATGGAGGCGTCTAGAATTACACTTCAACGGTTCCTGGGCCTGCAACAAACAGGGCATCACCAACCCCGGTGCAGAGTTATTGACCTCTCGGCGTTTCTAGCTGCAGTAGTTCTCCTTCTTGCCAGAGCGCAGCGTCGATATCATGAGACGAGCACTCCAGTTTCTAGATTTGACTCGGACCGGGATTTGCTTGAGCAAGTGGCCGATTCCTTCGATTCCCTTGGGAAGACTTGCAGTAGAGAACACCTGGCGAGGCAGAGTTCCGAGGTTCTCTCTGTCCTGTTAGAAGTTGTCGATAGTGACCGCAAGAACAGCTGGCTCCCGGAAAAGGACTGGGACTCTGATTTTACTGCTCCAGTTAAGCCTCTCGACGCCAAGTCGGGAACCGGGGATATCCTAGCATCTTCTATCCAGCCGGTGCTTGAAGCAGAAAGCCCAGCCTCACATCTGATCAATCTGTTGTTTGCAACGACACGGCCGGTGTTGGATATGCCAAATTTCACTCCGGGTGAGCTTGGCATTGACGAGCTATTAGATCCAACTATCTTACAATAAGCATCTTTCTAATACACATGATGGTTACCTTTTACATCCCCTATGATTCAGTGACCTTCTGCATCTCCAATAGTTCTCTTCCTTTTCTCACCATTCGTGCATTCTCTATAACAGAATCCTCCTCTTGACCATCCACGGCGAGGTACGTGGCGAATGCGCGCAGCTCCTCCATTTGGATGGACCAGTTCTCACCCATGACAGCACCAATCACACCAGGAGCCACCATATTCTTGGTTAACACGCCTGCAGGACGTATGATGAACAGTTGCCACATGCTAGCATGTCTTTCTGCGAGTTCCAGTGCTTTTGTCTCGTGTAGACCCTGTAACAATATTAAGCCAGTCCGATAATACTTGGGCTTCAGAATGCAAACCTTTAACTTGCGAGGTGCATCTAGAAACCATAACCCTTGGTCTTGGTTCCGACTTGATAGCTTGCCACTCAGATGGATATATCTAAACCGTTCTTTGCGAGGGGTTGCCTCTAGCACTCGCGCCATGGCTGTTTGAAAGGCAAGAGGATACTCTAGATCGACGGCTGGACTACCCTCATACGTTCCCATTGTCCTTTGGAACCACTGTCAGCAATTAAATCGTTATGAGAAGTTTCTGTTGCTCTTGCGATACTTACCAAACCATGGCGGCTGCGTCTGAGTGGGCCTGCAACACCTCCTCTGCCCATACTGAAAAGTCCTTGACTAGGACCCTCTCCAGCTTTGGGTTATCAGATACGTCGGCTGGTAGTTCGCGACGAACAAAGACAACGACGCGAGAGATTTTTGGGTGCGCGAGGCATTGGCGGAGAACTTCAGCGCCAATTGATCCGGTGGCGCCAACGATGAGGACCTTCATTGTGGAAGCTAACGGCGGGAGTGGTGGTCAGCAGATGGACATACGCGTCTAAAATTAAGTAGGATCCAAAACCTCTAGTATATGAAGCGTGGGAAGCTGATTTAAAATCCCAAATCTTTGTTGTGGCGAGCATTAATGCTGCCTGGCACTCTGTCGGCCGAGTCGGCCGAGGAAAACGATATCGTCATCTCCAACGCCACTGAGCCCAACCAAGTTTAAAAACGCCCGTCTTGCTCCCGTAACGCGCCAGATGATAGCCAGTCACCGCTCTCATTTGACTTATCAAAATGTTCTCTAGATTACTGTTAAATTTGAGCCAGATTTGGCCCCCAGCTCCTCGGTTCACAGAAAAGAATGTGCCGGATCAATCTGGCAAGGTAAGCGTCACCTCTAATCGCCAGAGATCATGACTGAACCATGCAGGTCTTCATCGTGACGGGTGCATCAGCTGGTGTTGGCAAAGAACTAGCTCAAATCCTCTTCTCGCTCAATGCCAAGGTGTACCTCGCCTCAAGGACAGAGTCCAAGGTCAACGAGGCCATCGAGTATATCCGCTCAACAGCACCAAATTTCACCGGTAGTTTGCATTTTCTTCCCATCAACCTCGAAGATCTAAACAGTGTGAAACAAGCTGCAGCTACATTCCTAGAGAAGGAATCTCGTCTTGATGGCCTATGGAACAACGCGGGTGTCATGTTGCCGCCCGAAGGTTCCAAGACAAAACAGGGCTACGAACTACAGCTCGGAGTCAATTGCCTCGCCTCTTTCCTATTTACGCAGATTCTGACACCCCTCATGGCCCAAACAGCTAGGAGTGAACCGCCTGGCGCAGTCCGAGTTCTGTGGGTGGGGTCCTCGGCCGTTGAACTCTTCTCGCCGCCAGGAGGTGTTGACCTGACCAACCTCGATTACAAGAGAGACGTCACCAGTTCAGACAAGTACGCCGTCAGCAAAGGAGGCATGGTATTACTCTCCCAGGAATATGCCCGACTCCATAAAGAAGACGGTATTATCAGCGTCGCCATGAACCCTGGGAACCTCAAGACAGAGCTGCGACGGCATTTGCCTGGGTATCTTGCCATGATCTTTGGCTGGTTGAGCTGGGACCCACGCTACGGCGCTTACACTGAGCTGTTTGCGGGCTTCTCGCCAGACATCACACTCGAAAACTCTGGCTGCTGGGGTATGCACCCTTCTGAATAGGAAGAGCTGTCGCTGACAAGTCACAGTCATCCCATGGGGACGAATTTCTCCAGTCCGCCAGGATATCCAGGATGCAGCGAGTAATGGAATTGGGGAGAGGTTCTGGGCTTGGTGTGAGGGGGAGACTCGCGAATACCTCTTTAGGAAGTAAGGGTTCTGGTGGCTCCCTTACCACAAATGGCATATCGGAGTTTTGTACCAGAGAATTGCTTGTGCTTTAATATTTCTGGCATCTGTTGCTTGCCCATGATTTTCGTGTTGGTGCTGCGCAAAAGCCTCGTTTCTCGTCACTTGACTCATTCCCCCGACTTCCGGCCTCCGGCCCATCGGGATCATCGAGCTTACACATAAAGATCCACTCGGCCTCTATCATCTAGACTCCGTTCCTTCACCTCTTCAATTGTTCTGTTTCTCGCTCTCACAATAAACACTCCCAGGTACGAACGTCCCAGACTTCAAGCTATACATTAATTAACTTGTGTCCGAGTAGCACGATGGCCGATCCCCCATTCACATCTGACCGAGTTGCACTCGCAAGAGCCAAGGCTGAAGACGTCCCAGCTATCAAGTCCATAGTCAACAGCGCATACACCAAATACATCGAGCGCATCGGCAAACCGCCAGCCCCCATGCTTGCAGACTACGATGAGCTTCTCCAAAGCCACGACGTATTCGTGTTGCGAGAACTCGACAGCGACGTTGTAGTTGGCTCGATCATGCTGTCACAAGCCCCCGACTCAATCAAGATCAACAACTTGGTCGTCGACGTGACGGCGCAGGGTCGCGGCTACGGAGGAGTATTAATGCGCTATGCTGAGGACTTTGCTAAGGCCAAGGGTCGCCCAGCGCTGACGCTATTCACCAACGTCAAGATGTACGAGAATCTCAGTCTTTACCCCAAGATGGGGTTTGATGAGACGGAGCGGAGGACCGAGGACGGCTACGAACGGGTCTACTTTCGAAAGGATTTGTGATATAAATATGTAGTCGTTTATTCATAGACCTGTTATCTAGGGCTATACTATGGATAGGATGTACTCTTTTGCCACCCAGTGTTGGCGCCGAGATAGCATGCCGTGGCTTGCAGTGTTATATGCCCGCAGGTCTCCCGTTGCCATTCCGCTAACAATGAGAATGGGTATGAAATGGCCCACGAACTTCCTCAGGCGCAGCCGGGTCCGATTCACCATGAATTCGGAGGCGGCATTTATGGATGTTGCAGGTGGCGTTCTGCTCCTCGATCTTGCGGACTCGGCCGAGCGTCGGGCATGCCGAGAAGAGATCGATCGGACTCGACGCCTCAGCCGAAAGGAGCAGCGCCTACGCGTCGCCTTAATTTATAGTGAGACTCCAGAGCTCCTGGTTCATTTTGGTCGGAGTCTCTCAAAGCTAAAGTTCCACACCTCGGCTCTCCTGAGCCCCTCCGACGACTCGACGAGCCCGACGTGCTGCATGACACTCGGGTCGAGGGCCCATTTCGTCAATCCCCGATCGCGCGCATAATCCTCAGTAATCATGTCGCCCGGGAACTGGAACGGTGGCTCTCGGAGAAAGTCTTGCAGGCCTTGCAAATGGTGGTTCGGAAAGACAAGACCCTGGGCACAGCACCCGTAGCGAGGCATCTCGCGCACCCCGGGGGAGAAGGTGAAGAGCCTGTGCAGTGTGATCCGACCAGTCACGAAAGCCAGAGCGATGCAGGCTGGGATCCAGAGGCCCAGGAGCATGGCAACCGTCTGCGCAAAGTCCTTTGTCGCAAACGTGACGGAGTGGCGACGACCACGACACCGCAGTGTGACCAGCAAGCAGGCGATGATGGCCGTGTATGCCAAGATGACAAACTGCAGGTAGTCAAAGATCTCCTCGTTGTTCCATCCCATGAAGAGCTCCGAGTAGAACAGACGAAGGTAGATCCAGTCCTGGCCCGAAGCCTTTGCCTTCTTTTCGACCTTTGCGACACCCTTCTTGAAGCGCGTGAACCAGTCCCGCGAGGCTATTACATCGTCCTCGACAAGCGCAAAGTATGAGGGATCGCGTTTTCGGCACGTCTCGAAGAGGACCGAGTGGTCGAGGCGGATATTCTCAACTCGATCGTCGCTACGACCGACGCCGCGGATATCGTGGGGGAGGACCGTGTAGTTGAGGTCTGGCGAGACGGACGAGTCGCTGTTCTGGTAGACTATCACATCGTCGGCGAGGCCAAACAGCCAGTCCTGGCCGTAGGCAAAGTGCGTCTTGGGGTCCTTGTCGGCGAGCAGCACGACAATGTGTATCGAGTCCCGCTCCTCGGGGGTCAAAGTGTCGACGAGGCTCCCGACGGTATGCGCAAGAAAGGCAGACGTAGTGCGGTTGATGCTGGGGATGCCAATGCACAGAAACTCATTTGACGCCGGGTCGCTGGTTCGGTTCGGGTGATCGACCGCGTAGACGTCGCGTCGCAGGAACTCGTCAACCTCGGCTTCGCGGAGGGCGGAAAAGGACCGGCCAAAGGCGCGATCGGCGTTGTAGAAGAAAGACGAGGGATCGTCATAGCCGTTGAGGTAGGACCACACCAGGGCACAGCACCACAGCAGCCAGAAGCCGATGTTTGCTTGAGACGGCCGCATGCTTCATTGCTGGCAGAAGTGAAAGTGAATGAGCATGTAGAGAGGAAGAGCGAGGTTCCGACTCTTGAATTGTTGTTTCAGCTGTTTCATCAGTGCAAGAGGCGCAATGCTTACGGGGGTCCCCTGAGGCTCGACTCTGATTGGTGGCTTCGCGTAATCCCCCTTTCTTCTCCGCCGCTAAGCCTTACCGTCTGATTGGCAGTGGCCCCGGGGCTCCCCACTAGCGGGCTTACGTCATTGGCGAATGCGAAATACGACCATACAGGGTAAACGAAGCGACGAGACGGGATGGATTTGAGACGCCAACTTGGGTAACAATTTGCTCGGGATGAAACGCATTTGCAAAAGTACAGTACTTCGGACTAGGACATCTACTAGTTTATTTTTTATCCTCGTCATCTGGTCTTCGAGTTGTGGCGTTGACGATTTACCATCATCACTAGCTCCGCGTATTGACGGATAGTTGTTGCTCGCTTGTACACGTATACGAGCAAACCACGGCGTGGCAGTAGACTGATAGTGGACCTCGGATGGAAAATTATCCCAGCGAAGGATTATAAATAAACAATCCTAAGTCCCATTGCATCCACTATTTTGGCCGACTCCTGTAGATCAAACACAACTTGTCGTCAGCAAGGTACATTGAGATGCGTTGACATGTCTTGGCAGTCAAGTGAGAGCTCCGTTATTTCACGGATGGCTCCTAAGACTGTGGATAGATGACTAAACTGCCCATGCGCGTGTATCCAACCTCAAAACGGGCAGCTGGGTTCGACACGTCATGCCAAGTTCGCTTCGAATTAAGCGATTCCTCTGCATACCTGGATACGTTACACGACCGAGATTTTATGTACAACCGGAATTATCGCTGAAGTTTTCTTATAGACTTGGCAAAAACCCGAGAAACCCAGCTGTCATACCAAGTTTCGGTCAGTCTTGATGAAGTTTGCAACAACGTCTAGGCAGGTTATAGGTTGTTTGCAGTACGCGACAGGGATTGCGTATATTTATGCCATCTTATGCTCAGCCAAGACTCCGGCGCCGTCTTATCCGAGTGGTATTCGTATACCCCGACGGTGCCACAGAAACCCATCCAACGGCTTGCCCGTGGCTTGACGGAGACATTCCTCGACCTCTAAATGTCTAGCAGAGCTGCCGTCAACGACCTAGCCCAGTCAGCCACCGTGCACTTTATTCAACGTCTGGGGCTAGCTCGCGTTACACAGGGCTGTCGTCAATCTCCGATCTGATTCGACCGTGTACGAGAGCTGTTGCTTTCGTCTGCAATGCTGGGAATACCGGGCCACGGATGCGGATTGAGATAGGCATTTTGCCAAGAGCTGAGATCGTTTGTTTCTCGCGGTCCAGGCCGCCGAGGTAGAAATATCATTAAACATTTGGTCTAGATTTTACCTTCTATTCCCTGTCATCGTCCCGCTAGACGCATCTGTACCAGCTCAACGTCGCTTGCGCTGTTGCCCCGCTTCCCATCTTCCCATATCGATATCTCCTCTTCTGTGCCGGCGTATGTGACGGAGTCATCGCGCTGCGAACTCGGGCCTGATACTACCGTTGTCCCATCCTCCAAATTCTCCAGGAATCGAGGGTGCTGCACCTTGGCAACCGCTTCCGACTGCTGTCCGCTTGTCGATTTGCTATGGCTTTTTGCGGTCGGGTATCCGGAACTTGATCGGGATCCAAAGTATGGTCGCAGAGATGGGAGACACGCGACGACGAGTCCGACGTCGACGTCGAGGTAGCTCCAAAGCACTGCAGTGGCGTTAGATTTTTGAATGAAACGCATGAAGAAAAAGTAAACCCTACCGATTGTGCTAAGCGAGATGGAATAATCCTCGCCTGCTCTCTGGATATTAACGAAGCGGATAAGGCAGAACGCAATATTGATGGTGCCGAGGAGAAAGGTCAAGTAAATGCCCAACTTCAATGCCTTCTTGACGTTCAACGCAGGAACAATCAGCCACGGCAGAATAAAGACTCGATCGCAGTTAGCAACAAAAATCGGAGTGAAAATGTGCAACTGCTCACCCAGGAGATCCCCCAGAAAGTGCAGCCCCCAGCCGACCTGAAAGGACACGGCATATGTCCAGCCCGGACACGACTCGGTGATGCTGATGGCCCTGCAAAAGAAGACCTAGTTAGAAAATGAGATGTCGCTTCCCATCCATCCATCCACTCACCAATTCCGCTCCAAGGGCAGGCATATGCAAAAGATCAGAACGATGGTCGCCACGTAGCTCACGGCTATAAAGCCGATCGTCACCCACAGAAATATCCTCCTCTTGACCATGAAATCGGGAAAGACCTGTAAGTACACAGCCAAGAGGGCTGCCTTGCACAGGTAAAACGTGGTATAGTAGGGGAAATAACTCGCGAAAAATAACTGCTCGGGTGTCAGTCGAATCCTCCCTTGTTTGTTGTTCCCCCCCTCACCTGCAAAACCAACTCAAGATCTTCTACTCTGCCTTTGTAACCTTGTAATGAAGTATGTACTTCAGGATCGAGAGCACCATAGGCGGCAAAAACTGGACCGAAGACGTTGGTGATGATGGCAAAGAGCCAAGCCGCGCACATGATCATATCACTGCTGAGCAGTCTTCGACGCTGGATTCGTAATCGTAGGTAAAGGCGGGCGGCGACAACGCCAGTTGCGAGCACAATGAGGGTCCATGAGGTAGCCTGGGACCGAGGTCAACATCTAGTGACAGAAGTTGTGGTGGTGGAAAAAAGAAATGGTGAAAACTCACCAGAACCATCGCCGGTCCTGGCGATTGGAAGCCCATTTCGAAATCGCGTTAGATAACCCCCCTCTTCAAATATTTCATGTAAAAACACAAACGACGTCAGAATCGGGCCCTCAAAGCCCCCAACGATGTTGGAAAAGGCTCAAAGGAATAGCTCGCTTCCCGGATATAAGAGTCGCATCACAGCTCCGTCGCGACACTTGGGCCACAACAACCCTTTTAAACCCCAACAGAGTCTCACACCAAGAATGCTAGCCAAGAAATCGCGGCCCCCGGTGGCTTCTTTGGGTTTCTCGTCCTCGTGCTACGGATGATATCAGACACGGAGCCGCCCAGGCTCGGCGCATGCCAGCCGCACACGCTAGGCGGAGCCACCAAGCCAGAACCATCGACGGCAAGGTCTCGCGAGACACAATGGCTCGCTTGCCTTTGAGTTTGTAGTCCAAATATGGATAAGGAGGTTCGGATAAGGCTAATTATAATGGCTTTGCCCGCCACCGTTTCGCCGTTCTCAGTTGATCGTCGCCTCAGCTTTCTACGCGTCATGTCGACCCCGATATAGCCGTCAGACATTTGAAACAGGGAAGCCTTGGCTGCATTTTTATCATTATGAATCTATAATCTACCAAGGCATTTCAGATATTCACTCACGTAATAGCAGATAATTAGTATGTTTGTTAACGACAGTCTATTGACCTAGTCTTGATTCACGGTTGTCCAGCAACCTCTTTTCCGAAATCACTTGCTCCTTTGGTCTGGCCTGGAGCTGTTAGAAACGAAGGAGTGTTATGGATGCGTCGTGGCTCACCCGAGGTGGTTCTCGATGCAAAAGTCGCAAAAGACGCAGTCTCGGCGGCGGACGATCTTGTAGCAGACGCAGGAACACTGGCAACGGGGATTAGCCATGTCAGTCATGCCGGGAACGTCGACTGCAGGAGCAGAGGTCTTGGGCGAAGAGACAGGGGTGTTCTCAGTAGAGACTGAGAGGGAAGAAGCCGAGGCGACATTGACGTCGATGGTCAGGTGAGTGGTGGAGGTGGTGGATGACATGGTAGCGATGGTTGCTGTGATGTCAAAGAGTGGAGTTGTTGAGATGAGTTGAGTTTAGTTTTTGGGAATTGGACAGGGACTTTATACTGAGAGCATCAATGGTGTAGTGAATGAGATTCACTGATTGTTCTGCTGTGATGGGTCAACTGAGGTGGTGTTCTCCTGTTCACTACTTTTGTTCACCGGAACGTCAACCACGATTCCGCTCTCTTACGAAAGAGCAAGCCTTTGGACGGCAGAACTTGTACGAAACTACCCAATGAACAACTGCTCATGTTAGAACATCTCTTTGAACGATACTGGTACCAGACGTGCATCTACAGAGCCAGTCTTTCATTCCACATTGGCGTGAATAGGAGTTGAGTGAGAGGAGATGACTCATCTAGAGATGCACCTAGAAGGGTTATATTGAAAAAGCCACTATTTTTTATGGCTTAAAGGAAGGCAGTCTAAATTCCTAGTGATACAACCTGGCGCTGACCGCCTACTGGTAGCGAGCCTATGATAGAAGTTCTTTGGCGAAATCGGCCTCACTCCCCCCTGGCTCTACCTAAATAATTCCTGCTCTTGTTTACTAATAAATATACGGACTCAATCGAGACGTATTGCTTTTGCGACGGGGACGTTTTTGGTGCCGTGCATCAACGGCCTTCGACATGCATCTGCTTTAACTTCTTCCCACAAACAAACCGGGATTGTTAATCTCCTGCATACCCGAAGCCACCGTCCTGTGAAACCGTTAAGCTAATTAATCAGGCCCCTGATAACTATGTATCTAGCTCTGACCAGGGGAATCATTGTGCATGACTCGGTCAGACGGTAACCATGCCGTGCGCGCCCTCTTACAACAGCCGGTGGCTTTTGATAACAGCGGCATCGTTATCGGATGCGGGGGTTATCAGGCGTGTAAGATAGCAGGACCCACCCGGCTCGGCGAGAGATGCCCTTTATTATCACAACCATCCCCGCTGCTGCTGTTCACCAACTCGACGTTCTACGTCCTCTCACTTACCCAAGCGTGTGGTAAAGTCCCCGGATTTTGACTTCCCTGCCCCCTGACATAGTCTGTGGGTCATTGTCCCCTGGTCATGCCAAAGCCAATTCGAACAAGGGTTGGCCGAACCCGCACTTTTACGGGCTGTCGGACCTGTCGACGTCGTCATACAAAGTGTGATGAGGGCAAGCCATCATGCAGAGTCTGTCAACAGTCGGGTCTTGTGTGTGGCGGATACGCTGCTCGTCTGTTGTGGGCTACCCAGGATGTTGCTGAGACACAGGAACAGCAGAGTGACGACACATCCAAACTTCGTTACCCACTCTTCTCTGGTACGCGCTCTTCATGTTTTAGTTGGGTTTCAATTTCTGACCACAATTAGATGCGGAGCGTCAAGTAATGAGCGAAGGATTGCTGGAGAGCCTAGGTTCCCAGCTGGCCGAAGATGTCTTGGTTGACCTTGACTCTGCTTCCAAGAAAATCCCCAAACACCGCACGTTTAGCGTTTCCAAAGGACCCTTTGGAGCATTTCAGCTTTCGAAAGACCAATCAACTCTGATGTCGCCATCGTCACCTTCAACAACTTCCAGCGACTGCATTGTTGTGCATGGGGACGAGGCAGACACCGAACAGCCAAAGGAATGCAGTGACGAATGGACGCAACAATTGAACGAGATGGACTTTGATCCACTTGGCGATTCTTTGGATTTGGCCCTAGAACTTATTGCACAGGGGGAACCTGGCGTCGCCCCGACAATGTTTTCAGACTCACTCCCGGATTTATTCGTCGACTTTGGCGCCGAAGCATCACTATTTTCTAGCGAGGATGTTACGGAAGACCTGGCAAACATTCGAGAAAGTATTGATATTGGGTCTCGGGAACAGAACGAATCGCTAAACGCCTTGCTTCGCGAACCATCGCCCAGCCCATCTGGAACAAACATACCTGAACAGGCCTCGTCACTTCTCCGCTACTACAAGAGTCGCATCGAAGAGGCTACAACCGCCCTGAAAGCTAAGCGGAAGTCACCGTGGGAACTCGTTTTCCTGCCGTGCGCCTTTCAAACCTTTGCAGAATTATCGCTACTAGGTAACGCATCACACACACGCGCAACTATTCTCTACGCACTGCTCGCCCGCAGTGCCTTCCAACTCGATAAATCCACATCAAACCAAAATGCCGATGGCTATTGGTGGGTCGTAGGCAAAAGACACCTGGACAAGGCACGATGCCATGTCAAGAATGTATTGGAGCTGGAGATGAGTGGTTCGCGGCAAGCAGAGTACGAGGAGTTGCTAATGGCCTTCCTTGGCATGGCTGTGACATCGGTTCGTTATAAATTCTCCTTGAGTTAGGTACTTAACTCGCTGATCCATTTTAGTTCTCTCATGGTGGCCGCGCCGCCCAGAACTTTCTGCTCGACGCCGAACGACTCATCCGTGTTCGAGGTCTGATAGATCAGAAACCACAAAAGACTCGCCTACTTCACCATCTTTATACTTATCTCCGGCTGATCGCAGAAAGCATCTCAACATTCACAGGCTTTAATAGCAGAGGCCAATCAGATGGCTTTTTGGTGCCCTCTTCTTCGCAAACGTTCCGCGTCAGCGAGGAATCCCTCAATGTCGGCCTCGACCCCATGATAGAAAAAACCGCCCAGCTTGGCTACAGTGACATCCATCTTGAAGTGCAAGGCCTGTGGGCAGAAACACTGCATTCTACTATACACGGCATCCCGGAATCATTGATGACGCTCCTTTCACAGACCACCTCTCTTGCTAATGAGAAGGAATACCTTGAGTCCCGTGCTCGATGTGATGCAAAAGTATCGGCCGACCTCAAACGCCACGTCAAGACCCTGGAGAAGAGAATATGGTCCTGGAACCTGAGCTCAGAGTTTTCCATCAACTCCAAACTGTACACCGAGCAGGAGTTAATCCACCACCCACAGACGCAGTCCATGGTCCTGGCCATTCATCGGGCACTTGTCATTCATTTCTACCGTCGGATACATGACATCAGCGCGATGATTCTTCAGGACATTGTTAGAGAAACGTTGGAGCATCTGGAACCCTGCATGGAGAAGATGGTGGAGGATGAGGATTTCACGCCGAGCCTGGCCTGGGCAGCCTTCATTGCTGCGTCAGAGGCTATTATACCAGAGCTACAGGAGCGGGCGCTCAAATGTGTTTCTATCACCGAGAACAGGGGATTTTATTGTACGTCGAGGCCGTCGACCGAGGTCATCACGGCAATCTGGGCCGAGCGGTAAACGGGAAAATGTATTCTCTACTAGACGTAATACCGTCCGAATAACCTGTCGTCAACGTAAATGCCACTGTAGTATTTGCCCTCCTCCGGCTCTGCCATGGCCTGCTCCTCCGTACCAAACGCCAAATGCCCAGTTTTGAGATCATCGTGACAACTATCGCCCAAAATATGTCCCCACTTCAACCTCCTCCTTGCCACTGTCTGGAGCGGGTCCTCAGCATCAAGTATCAACCGAGCACTCGTAGCATCACTCTCATACCACGAGCTGCTCGAATCAGAAGACTTCGACCCAAATCGAGTATCCAGAGGAAAATCCACGGGTACACAGTGGCAAGCAGCCGAGATGACCGCCGAGTTGCCTCCTGCCAAGACCATCTGACCCGGTAGCTTAATAAAGGCTAGAAAGAGCGGAGTGATTGCAACTGTGATGGAAGCGATAAGCGCGATTAGAATGGCTTTGGTCGAAAATTGCAAGCTATGCGTGGTAGTGTGTTTGTACGGGTACAGGGAACTATAGCCTGGTGAGACATGGTTAGCACCTTGAACATAAAAGCAGGGGGCTGTCGTTTCTTACTCTCGTAATTATTGACGTAGATGCAGTTTGAATAGATCCAGTGCAGGATAGTGCTTATTGCAAGAAGTGGAATCGAGTAACGGTAGGGCAACTGGAGGCGATACGTGGAGCGTTGCTTGCCCCTGGGTTCCGTAACGCGCAAGGGCTGGAAGCTGATGCTGTATCTGGCCCATTCAAGCTCTGCCAGCATGCGGGTGAACAGTCCGTTATAAGCCATGTAACAAATAGAGAGGATTAGTTGTGGAAGATTAACAATCGTGGTCATCACGAGTAGTGGTAGACTCTCGAGGTTGTTATCCTGGATCTCTTGGTTCTGCGAATCATGTCCGAATCGGGAGTCTTTTCTATGTTTCCTTGTGTTAGCTTCTAAATGGTACCTCTAAAGTGTTCTTCTGGGACAAAGCACCTACATCGACTGAGGTCTAACTGCGAGAGCAAACATCCATGCCCCAACAGCAAGGGACGTTGTGATGAGAGTACAGGACAATGCCCATATGTTCCTCGGAATTGCCTTTCCAGCAGTACGACGAGGTACCTTGTGCCAGGGTTGTGGCCCTTGCAATAACTTGTAACCCGTAGAGCCACCAAGCTTGCGTTTTTTAGTTCCACCCCTCAAGTTGTAGAGACTCAGAGTGCACATGCCCTTGGTCTCGCCGTCGGGCGTCATGATAAATGAAGAAATAGCATCGCCCGGGGTCATCAGAGGGTCCTCTCTTCCCCAGACTCTTAGCCGGAGGACGACCACGCACAAAACGCATTTGAAAGCGCACATGGTGCAGACTATTAGAAGCAGTGTGTTGGAGATGCTCAAGTGGCACTGGGCCTCGTGCTTCTCGGACAAGCAATAATGCGCCTGCATGCTCCGGTAGGCGGGTTTGAAGAGCTCTTTTCTCCAGTTGACTCTGCCCGCGTCCACGTCAACCCCATTTGAATGATCCCACATACTGTTCATATACGGTATCGGCTGGTATAGATCGGTGATTGAAGAGTCGCCATATCCAACTCTGCCATCGCGAACGTATTTATCCACTAACCAAAGCGGGTTGATCGAATCGACCGATTCGGGGTGATTGTATCTGTTGAGACCTCTCACTACTTCAGCTCGGCTCCATCCTGGCGTTGACGTTTCGTTATTATTGCTGATGACCATAATAACGTGACGATAATGTGTAAGTGAGGCGCTGGTTTGATTATATCGATGGATGCATTCCTCAAGGCTGATCTGCTCCCAGCTTCCATTCTGCCTACCAGCCGACAAGGAGTCATGGATACTTTTAACAGTGTCCCTGTTGGGATCCCTCCAGTTTGGGTCAGGGTCTTCCCATTTGACGACACCTGCATCTGTTTGGATACTTGACCCAAACTCGCTGTTGGAGAGGGGAGTAAGCCCATGCCAGGGGTCATCCACAAAGGACTCTGCCGCCACGAGCAAAAGGAAGGCATTGGAACCCTTGGATTCGAGAATGCAACTGTTGAAGATCAAGTGCAAAGGAATAGAACTTGTCGAGTACAAAAACCAGAACAGGATCTTGGTCCAGGAGATGAAACGAAAATTCCGGATGGATTGGACACCAATCTCAACCCAGCGGCCGCGAGCGTGGGCTTTGTCTACCTCGTGTCTTGTGGGTGCGACGAGGCTTTGCATGAAGAAGTTGGACGATGCTAGGACCCCGGTGCTAATTACGTTGACGGCGAGATGGATCCAGAGACTGTCTCGCGCGATCTTATCGCACTCTATCTAGTTTTAGGTATTATTCTGCTATAATAAAGAA
>JAAGWO010000841.1:0-20298 GCA_013266205.1 Fusarium decemcellulare
GTCTATATTGCCCCCTTAACATTTTTTTTTTACAAAAAGAAATCAACTTATTAATGGCATCATAACCAGTGTGAACTAAACTTCCTTCATTGTTTTCTTTAATCTACATAAGAATAAAGACTGGGACTAAATGCACCATGAGAAGTAATTTGGCTTCTCGGCAACTACAATTACCAACCTGGGACTCTTTCAACTGTATGCCCATAGTCCAAGTGCCGATAGATGATGGGTTCGATGACAATTCATAACTATTTAGCTGGCGTAAAGGGATCCCTCCTGCCCGATTCCGTAGACGGCATTCGAATCCGTGGAATCCTCTAAAGACACCTACACATTGCCACATAAGGAAACGCCGCACATGGTGTACGCATATAAAACGCAACGTGTATCGAAGCCATCTGTACGACTCGCCGAATCCGTACACTGACTGGATTTCCGAAAACTTAATGGGTGGTCTCCAATAAGACAGGCGATGCACCAACATAGCTTAAAATGCATGACCTGCAGATTTGACACGTCTATTGCCTCCAAAGCTAAAGGAGAACTGCAGAAGGTTGGTTAAAGCATAAACTCTATTCTTTTGGAAAATCTTTACAGAGTTATTTGAAACTATATAAACCCTTAACGCCCTACCTAATCCACCATGTAGAACTAAGTCGTATCCAAAAACCACAGGTCCCCATCACTACTCTCTCAACACTCTTTCGAAAACATGGCTCTCACGGCTGAAACTTACGCCCCTGCTCTTGGCCTGGGGGACCTCTCGCTCAGAGAAGGCAAGACGACTAATCAAAGAGTGAAGGGGCCACTGGATCTCCTTGATTTACCTTACGACGTCGTCTACAGCATCTTCAGCAAGTTGTGCTATCATTGCCAGCCGCGATACGTCAAAATTCAGGATGCAAGAATCGATCAGCCTAGAGACGCCCAAGTAGATAGGAAAGGGCTCTGGTCCCTTTGTCTGACGTCTAGGGCCGCCCGTCGGATGGCACAGCCTATCCTTTTTCACTATGTCTTCCATTCCCGGAACTATGCTCGCACCACCCTTGTCAAACTTATCCGGACATTACATGAGCAGCCGCATCTTGGCCACCATGTCAAGATGGTCGAACTTGGGAGCGTCCGCGGATTTTGCTTCACGCATGAACCTCCATTTTCTCTCCAGAAACAGTGGGCAGAGTTCATACTGGTAGTTGCCAGAGGTGCGGGCTTGGATGTGTCGCACCGGGAACTTCGCGCATACTACTCCAAAGAGATACTCGTGGAGCTTTTATTAGTGATGCTACCGTCATTGGTTGAGTTGCGGCTCCTCATCTTCCGGATCTGGGATTGGAGGTTTCGGCACTTGGCAAGATGGCAAAAGAGAACAGTTTGGATGAATAGGCGTTTCCTGTCATCCGTCAAGAAGATGGAGCTGGTACTTAGTGACACGTGCCCTGACCGTCCGAGCCCCGTCGAGAAGCTCTTGATCAAGGCTGCGCCGAACTTGGAAACTCTTTACTGCACCTCGGCCGGTCTTGACGGCATGCCTTGCCTACCCCAATTGCACTCCTTGGCTGTGCTGGAGATCTGGACTGGGAAAGGGGAAGTTAGGCGTGCGCTAAAGAAACTCCCCAGTCTCAAGCGCTTCAGCTATATGACTGTTTGGGAGATTGACATTCGTAGCAGCGATATCTTTGAAGCGCTGCAGGACCACGAAGACACTCTTGAAGAACTCTCAATACGTTACAACCAGTTTGAATACGAGTCTTGGCCACATCATCCCCCTCAGTATTCAACACTTTCGCTGGGCGGCTTTACGAGACTCAAGAACCTCCATATAGACCAAAGCCTCATATGGCCGCGGGGGGACTCGCCAGCCAAGGTGACGACATTCTTACCCCAGAACCTCGAGACATTGTTCCTAGATTGCGTTTCGTTCGGTCACGACGTCGAGGATGAGGCTGTCTTCGGACTTGCCGAGGCCATACGCCAGGGCGGGTTTAAGAACCTTCCACGGGTGCACTGGGCTGACGAGAGAGCATGGGACGGGAACACTTACAACGTGATAGATTTCGAAGACAAGACCGGAGAGGGCTGGGTGGCCGAGAACAACTGGTCCCAAAACCTTGGTCGAGCCTGCAGATTTGAGACCTGCCGACGCCGTGACATGGTTTTTCCATATTGGGGCTGAGTGGGACAAATTTTGTAGTTGAAAGGAGTTGTGGACAAGATGATTATTCCAATAGACTCTGGAAAACACTTTTAATTACCCACTATCGCTGCAAATCAAGAATCCTGAATGTGCCTCCCGAGTTCGGCAAAGTCGCCGACGTCCTCTCCTGTGAGGTCCCAGTCCGGGTTATTATACATGGAATAGCAATACTTGTAAAAGTCGTCTGGCGGAATGTCCGCCATCATGATGTCTTGCTGGGGGTTCTCCCCTGTACCTTCAGTCATGGGGACCCAGAGGTTTGAGAAGTTGTCCCATAAGTCCGTGTCCAGGAGCATGAAATCTTCTGGTGATGTCTGGCTTTGGCCGGGGACCAGCTCGCCCTGTTGCATCCCTGGCGCTCCAGATTCACCAATACTGGGAGTAGCTACCCCGTTGACGTGGTTGACTTGGTCTCCGGTGCCATTGCTGGCTTGACCATCTCCGTTTGCATCGCCTGTGTGTGCTTGAGGAGAGACGTTGACTGCTTGTAGCGACTCAATCTTCTGAGCCATCACCTTCCATAGCCTCTTCACCTCATGCAGTCTCTCGCGTGCATATGTGTTGCCGTGATCGGCAAGATGTTGTAGCTCCTCCAGTGCTTGGGTCAGGCCAGGTTTGGGGTTGATTTTCATGCTCTCATCGCAGACAGAGTCAAGGATAGCAGCGAGAATCATGATGAAAGCAGCCGAGAATGACGCCTCAAAGTCGTAGAAACCAAAGATTGCTGGCGACTCAATTAGCACATTGACTCAGGCAGGTGTGATATCTGGATCTTACCAATCATGTTTCTCTTCCTCAGCGTTCCGACGACTTTCAGTTGCCGCCTTGCAGCTTCTGCACATGTCCTAGAGAGGCGTCCCAGTGGTGACGCTTGTAGTTGCTCGCCTGTTGGGCCATGGCCGCTCAGGATAAGCTTTGCGGCATGAAGCATAATGGGCCGAATCGTCAGGATAGTTGCTTGGAAGAGCATCAGATGAAGAGTGGCGGTTGTCCTCAAACACTGATCACGTCCTAGGTTGTACACGTCCGTGACTGAGTCGGAGGGAATCTCTTGTGAGATTTCGTAAAGGGACTTGACAATCTCCTGAACATTGGGGATGAAGGTGTGTTCAGATTCGTCCTCTGGGTTATAAAGCACTATTAAGTAAGGTTAGGTAGTGTCCACGCAATAGAGAGTCAGAGACATACCAGCCAAAATACGCCCCGTGACCTTGGCGATCCGAATGTTTGTGCACATGGGACCAGCGGGTGGAAACCCAGGTGAATCGTTTGGCAGGGGGATGTTGATGGCTTCGTCAGCTATGCTAGGAGGATTCCCTGTTGCCGCAGCCAGACGTCTAGAAACCGCCCCAATCAGCTATCGCTCTTGAGACACACCAAACAGTACACACCTTTCTTGCATGTAGATGGTCCACCAGAGGCGGTTTAGGTGGACTTTCTCCGATTGCATTAGATGTCTAGTTCCACAGACTCGGTGATACTTTTGCGAGATTGCTAGTCGCATCGCTGTGCTGATCTGTTGAATTCAATAAGTGACCATTCATGGGCCTTGTTCAGGGTATTCTTACGTATAGATAGGCCTCTTCTTTGCGGTTCATGTTGCCGAGGTAGATTGCAAATAGTGCAAAGATTTCAACACCCAGCTTGCCATAGGCACGCAGTTCCGTCAGTGTCGGTACGTTCTTGTGCGCGTACTCAAATAATTGAACTCCCGAAAACTCTTCGTTGCCTTCAGGGTCCGCATCAAAGAGCGTTCCAATGGCAATCATCAGAATCATCTCCAGAACCCATGGCGACTCTAGTTGAGCGGGATCGGTCCGGTTCTCGTAAAAGACCCATAGTCGATCTGAGAATTCCCGGGCGTCGATGTGATGCTGTGATTGGCCGATGTAGAAAAGAGCTTTTTCTAACAACCGTTGAGCCTCCTGCCTAGGTGGCAGCTTGGGAAACTCCTTGATAGACATTCGCCACGGAGCACTGTTCCTTGCTACTTCGTGAAGTTGATTGGCTTCTGGGCTGACCCACGGCTTGTTTGTCGTTTCCTCGTATTCGGGGCGTGAAGATCCGAGGAGATCTTGCACTCGAGAGCCAAAGGTGTGGCTTGAGCTTAGAGAAGAACCAGCAAGGATTGCTAAGACAAAGTAAGCATGAGGAGGAGGCTAGGTTGGATAGAGGCTCGGCTTACTTGAAGCTGGGGAAGTGTGAGTGGGTGCGTTGGTTGGGTATTTGGGTTGAGTCAAGGGGGCTGAGAAACTAGTGGATGGGCGAATGAAACTAGGAGACCTCGATGACCGATGTTCTCGCATAGGGTCCGAGTGGGGTGAGGAATGGGATGTTGATACATGCCCATTGGTCTCCTTGTTCTGTCCATTTTGAACCGGAGCCGAAGCCGGGGGTTCTATGAGTTGTCAGTTGACAATCAAGTAAACTGAACGCACACGACCATACCTGATACCCTCGTTGGCACAATAGAAGGAATGACGCTTCCTTCCTTCTCATATCTGGCCAACTTGCTCTCTAGCTCCTCAATCCGACTATATGCAACTGTCAGACACGACCACTAACAAGACAGGACGACAACTCACTTGGCCATATACATGCGCTTGTGTCCATGCTCGGGAACCCTGCAATCGAGCCCGCGCTTGGTACAATACTGACAGGGAGTTGTCCCCGAACATCTAACCTTCTTCTTGCGACATGTGAGGCAACTATCAAGTTGTCGGTTAGTTTTCCTGGCTGAGACAAGACCATAGAATGCATGAAAATGTGGAGAAATAAGGTTCCTTACGCCAATGGTGCCTTCCGGGCATCTTTCCCTCCGGAGTTTGTCGACGCCGGACGTCGCCGAGCCATTGGTGACAAGCCTTCCGAGACCAGAGGCATTGGCGAGAGTTTTCTGGTAAAGAGAACCTGGTGTTCGGACAATGGATATCCGTGAGAGATTGGCGATAACGACAATGGGGTTCTTGAGACTCTGGAAGCTTTCGCCGAGGGTCACTGATAGGGCAGGCAAAGGTCCGAAGCGCGGGGATTTTCGATGATGATGGTTCTTGCGCCCTCGGGACAAGTTCCGACATGCGACTAACGGAACCCACAAATTATCCCGATCACGTGCTCGTATCTAGTCACTCCCCCAGTGTTTTCCCCATGGAGTCGGGCGAGCATCCGGTTCGAGACCCGTCAACTCTCCACATTGCGGCAAGCTTGACCAATTCTTTTACAGCGAGGCTTTTTTATCAATGGATCTCCGGTTTAGAACGGAAAAGTTTGATCGGTTGGGCCGGTCAAAACCGCGTCAATTACCGCCTCTTTCCCGGCCGTCTTGGCACCATCTCCATTCCGAGGAAGATTGCCCTGCACAAGCAGCCAATTGACTCGCTCACCTATCAGCTTTCATGGTGTTTAATAGTGATTCAGTTTCTGCATTTCGTGTGACCATTTTTCAGTCCTATCTAGGCCAGCGGCGGTATCGGAGGACTTGTCCGAGGCTTCGGAGGCTCTGCCGATGTGGGTCACGGCAGCACTTATCGGGAACAGTTATCACCTCAGTCAGATAGATTGCCCCGTTAGTTTTCGAATTAGACTTGCCCGCCTCCCAGCCTCGAGTTTGAAGGAAGGGGAGTGGCGTATTTGAAAGACGGTTGTGGCGCAATCGCCATTGCATTCGACGGAGCGATGAGAGCCACGCGGTAACCTCTTCCTACCATGTGTTAATTGACATATTTCCTTGCTAATATATAGAGGAGTGAAGCATTTTATACAGACACGAACCATTTATGGCCTAATTCAAGAGGGGATAGAAGATGGTCTAGTCGGGAACTCTCGAGTCAACCCCCGCAAGCCCCCCTGAAGGTGCCTGATTCCTATTCCAACACAAAGGTACCAGGCTCGGGAAGGTCATCGTACATCCACCGCAAAGCCTTGGCCTTGACCTCAGCCGTCTGCTCGCCCTCGTCAACTGCGTCAAGCTCAAACTCGATCTTGCATGAGTAGAATGGGCGTGTTTGAAACCTCCCCTGCCTCGCCGTGTCATTGTGCGACAAATTCCACACAAAAACATCGTGGTGATAATGCCTCAATCTGTACGTCTCATTTTCCACTCCTTGGAAGCACATGTGCAGCTCCTCGTCCTCATCTTTGTTGCAAACCGTGATGTCAATTCGAAAAGTCTTGGCCTTATTCCAGTATCTCCCAGCATAAGCCAGCAGTTGTCGCGGTTCAGTCCCCGGCTCGCGTTCTTGTTGCAGCTTCCTATCAATTGCAGCTGCAAGACCTGCACCAGTGGCAGCAGCATTGTTGGCTAATTTTTCAAAGTTTTCAGGTAGCTGCTTAGTTCCAAAGATGGTTTCAATGGCGAGCTGTGCGATCCAGTCGCATGGATCGCACAGGCCGGTCGAGTTCTGCAGCGCGATAATAGCTGTCTCAGTTTCTGGTAGAAGGTAAACTGAAGACGTGAAGCCCTGCATACTTCCACCATGGTACACCGCCAGTCTAGAGGGAGCGTCTTTTCCAATCACGGGCATTTGTGGTACGAGATACTTATTATAATTGAAGGCCCCGAGGACGCATGGGAGCTGCGCACGACCCCAGCCCAGGGCATAAGACTGCTCACGGAGGGAGACCATGGTGAGTTGACTATGAGGCTGCAGTATTCGGATGAGCTGCTTGAACGGTGAGCCGGCTGTCGATGTAGTGTTGTTGAGGAACTGGTCGTTTGCGGCATGTAGAAAACTAGCGTAGAAGCGGGTGAGGTCGTTTGTGCAGCTTCTTACGGAGCCCGCGGCGGCCATCAAGGTTTTATCCGAGATTGTTGGGATGGGGACTTGGAAGGGAGACGCGTCATTGAGGGCAAAATAGGCCTTTGCATGGTTGGTTCCATCCGAGAAGTCGTCTTGGAGAGAGGTCCTGGTCATGCCGAGTGGTTCAAAGATCTTGGACCTCAAATTTTCGCCCAGGCTCATCCCTGTCAATTTCTCAATTGCTCGGCCAGCCATGTCGTATCCAAAGTTGCTGTAGAGGTAATCTGTCCGAAAGTCCCTGACAAGAGGGAGCGAAGTCCAAGTATCGATGCCCTTGGATTTTGGCATGAGGATGTTGCCTGCCCGTTGCAACCACAGAGCATCACCACGGGAGACACCAACTCGGTGCGACAGGAGGTCGAGTGCTGTCAGCTGAGAGCCTCGGCCTTGAAACGTGTCGACAAGCTCAGGGAGGATAGAGCAGATGGGCGTGGTCCATTCAAGCAGGCCTGCTTCGACACAAATACCGACCAAGGCGGACACCATGGCCTTTGTCAAGGAACCGATGAAGTAGACGGTGTCTCCATCGGGAGGCTCCCGTGTCTCAACGTCGCGACAACCGAAATGCTTCGAGTAAGCGACGGCACCGTGGTGCAGCACCGCCAGTGACAACCCAGGCGCCCCGCCAGCTCGACAAATGTTGGAGATGTGCGGCTCCAGGGCTTTGAGGCGGGCGGCAACGTCGATATCTTGGGGTCCCATGGCTGCATGCGAAGTCTTTGTATCCGACTCGATTGAGGGAAATGGTGAGGGAATCAAAGAGACACAAGAGGAATAGACACCCACCAGGGCCGCACAAAGGAAGTTGGTCGCCGTCACATGATCTCTGTTTACGTACCTTACACGCCTCTTTCGCTAACTACCCAGTACTAATCAGTTGCATCCTCAAACTTAATTCGACAGAAGTGCTCCTGAACATTATGATAGCGTTCATCAAAAAATAGCTCGAATCTAGCAGTGACCCCTGGAGTGCAGTCTTCATAACCAGCAGCAATTGACGTCTTGTAATTTCGATAGATTGTAGCAACCAAAGTGATCATCTCCACCCAGGCCAGACTAACAACAATGTAAGTATCAGTTTACCAATCAAAACGTGGAATACAGTGTTCAATGCCTATACTTACTGCATGCCGATACACATTCGTCCACCACTAGAAAAGGCCCAGAACCATCGATTCAGTTCAGTTGACTGAGGACCCAGCCAGCGTTCAGGGTTGAAACTTTGAGAGTCCTTGAATATTTCCGGATTTCGATGCAGTGTATAGGGGGAGATTCCTACAGTAGTGTGCGCTGGGATAGTAAAGCCATCTATCTTTGATTCCTCAGACATGGATCTGGGCTCAAAAGTAGGCAGTGGTGCATATAACCTAAGAGTTTCTTTAATAACGGCCTTTAGGTATTCGCAGCTATCACTGGCTTTAGCTGTCGGAAATCCATATGAATTGAGCAAATCCGACGGAAGACCAAGAACCTCTTGTCTCAGACGTGCCTGGAACTTCTCGTTCTTTGGTAGAGAAAGCGACCAGATGACGAACATGATAGTATCACTGGTTGTATCAATGCCAGCGAGGAGGTGGTCTGCGCACTCTGAAGCAATCTCCAGATCATCCATGTGTGCTTTTCCAGACACGCTTAGAGTTGATAGTTGATCTATGAGAGGGATATGCTCGGCTGTAATCACAGTTTAGAATGCGGTGTCTATTGAGTGGCTTTATAATGTATGTACTTACGCAAAACCCCTACGGGCTCGGTCCTCAATGCCTCAGCTTTCTCCCCGGATGGAGCCATTGTTCGTGAACGACGAGAAACAGTCAAGGCATAATTCCGAACTCCAGTAAAGGCCGCAGGCTTCTGCATTGGAAGGAGCGGCGCCACAACTCGCTCCATGAGTCCAGAACGGGTATATAACCATTTCGTCAGAGTGGGGAAATGAACCGTAAACCAAGATAATCTGCGGCGGGTCGGGTTGAGAAGGTCTTGGATTAAAGCACGGTCGGACTCGGATCCCTCAATAGCAGAGGTTGCCCCGTGCTTGCCGTAAAGAAATGCGGTGATGTTATCAAGGGAGTAATAATGCAGTGTGGTGTAGACCTCGCTGATGTGATCTGGCTCGTGCTCAATAAGGGACATGTATTTCTTCACCTTTTCCTCAACCATTGCCGTAACAGGCTTCTGGAGGATGGTTGATTTGGAATAGGAATTTGCCAGAAGTCGCTTTCGGTCCCCGTGCTCCTTGGACGAGTGGAAGGAGAACATGTTTTGGCGGTCATAGACTTCAAACATCCAATAGAAACTCGTTCGTCCATATCTACTCCCAGGCCCAAAGATGGTTCGGAGGGCTGTTAAGCTGTTGAAAGAGATCTCATTAGGTCCGATGCGAACAACCGGGCCGTATTGTTGGTGCAGATCGTGAACAATGCGAGTACGGGTCCCCTTCCAATCTTCATACGCCAGCCTCCATTTTGTGACGGCAAAGATTTTTGGGCCTGGAATGTGCTTGAGGGGGGATATCAAGAAAGGATCGAGGAGCAGATGTTTTAGTACGTATAGCACCACAATGGCAAGGAGCAGGTTGGTGATCAATGAAGCCATTATAAACGCTGTCGAACAAAGCAAAGCTAGGAAGAGTATAGTTTGTTCGTATAGTCAGGGAACTATGATTTAGAAATGTTGCACAATTAATTCATCACGGTTTAAATATCTGCTATCTGCGATCAGTAGTCCGGCATCAGTAGGACTTGCCGGTATCGTACCCCGCACCTTGATCACGCCTGGCGGCTTTGGTTATCGTGCCGAGCCGTCTATTCAAGATCCGACATTGAGCGACGGCATTGTCCTCCTCTCCCGACCCGGTCACGGGACGGAGATATTGCCAAGACTTCACCTTGGGCGACTCTAACTCAGGTCTTCTACTACCATCTAAGCGCATCAGCCGTGCAGTGTGCCAGAAAGATAGACGTCGGCCGTTTGCGCAATGGATGTCGCCTGGGCAGACACCATCATCTTGGTTAAGAAGTCGGTGAATTCATCATGTCGCAAGTCGTTGGAAGATGGCTCACGGCGATCGAAACTTCTCGCGTACGCGACTATTTCGTGATTAATGACAAGAGACGGATCTGGCGCCGGTCAACCTAGTAGATGGTTAAGACTCAAGGCTCCATGCATCGAGGGGCACCAGCTATCGCACAAGGAACATCGTAGAACCGGTCGAAGGAAAGGTGAAAGGGGATGCTGCACTGTGCCTGACGCTCAATCAGATCCTCTCCGGCGTTCAGATTGAAGCGACTGCCCTAGGGTCTTGGAACAGGTGCTCAATTGCATGGCAATGCAGCAAACAAAGCAGAATTGGAGTGTGTTTCGCTCATTAGCCAAATGGCGCGCAAGATGTTGGCAATTGATGTGGGCAATCGTTGTCCGCCAGGAGACAATTGAAGCGACAAGCACACAGCAAACAAACGTGTCTGTGAAGACGCGAGAGTGTCGCTTCCCCGTGAAAACCAAGACCCCGTGGGGTTTTCTCCCTGATGCTGATCGTCTCGCCTCCACTTTTGATCAGCTCGCGACATGGGGTGCGATGAGCTTGTTCCAACTTGGCGTGTAGCCCGTTGGACGGAAGTCTATCAGACGAACCGTCGGCAGCCTCGCCCGGCATCCGAACAGAAACCTTGACATTAGGCAGAATTGGACATGAGATGGCAGGTCCCAAACAAGCTGCCATGCCTCGAACGAGCATGGTTCGATTGACTACAGCCTCTATCCAGCACCTCGGGTCCAGCCAGCCAGCCGATATGCCGAGTTCTAACCCTTCGTCTCGAGATGCTACAGGCTGGGAATATTGAAACGGCCATTAGCCTAAACTCGCCCAGCGGCACATGGACGCTGACGGGATGGCGCACAAGCCAGTGTGGAGGCCTGTCACTTTGTGATTGCGACGTTGCTTCTCCTCATTCTTGGGCTCGTATAATAGCTGGATGCCCATTGTCGGGCTTTTCCTGACTTTGCCAAGCGTGTCATATTTGAGTTGAGCCAGGCGAATGTCACTCAAGATAAACGGCCCGTCGTGATATTGGTGGAGAATTGAAGTGAGCGCCCAAGAGTTGGTGAGGTGAGAACACAGAGCTGACAGCAGTGAGACAACGAACGGAGAATACCGAACCCAGGCCCCGACACACGAGAATAGCCAACCTTGCCATGTCAAAACGCATGAGCTGGGAAGCCTGGGATTGTAACTTGAAGACAGCTGCCATGAGGCTACAAGGTCTAACCAAGTTGTCGCGTGCAGCATAGACAGGCAAAGCTTAGCAGTGCCCGTGATCGAGCTAGCGAGACAAAAGTTCTCCCAAATGCACCTCCAAATGAAGATTGGCACCACTCGCCCGGAGTCCACTGCCGATGAACCTCTAGCCTCGTCCCAGAGTACAGCTGCAAGCACGAGAGAAAACGGACTCTCGGCCGGCTTGCAACCGGGGTCACCAACAACCCCAGACCTACCCCAGATTCTCCACCTGCTCGAGTAGGCAGTCAGTTCCTTTCTACCCCAAAAACTCTGGGGAGACGACCAGCCGTGAATGGCCAGAGACTCTTCGCATCTTATGCGGTCCACTTACGATCGATGTGCACCATCCATCTCCCCGCAGGATCTTCCACCAATGGCCAGAGTCATGCTGTGAGAATGCCTTTGACTACCAGAGCTTGGAACAGAGTAACGGCCCGTCGATCCTAGTGCTGCTGTAGGCTCAATTCGAATTGCCGGGTGAAAGTGGAGAGCAGTTTGCGGCGGCTGCAATTGAGGAGAGGGACCCCTAGTGTAGCAATGCAGGAAGCATTATAACTGCCATCGTCGCCCATACCATGGACCTGGATACTACCTCGTTCTTCCCCAGCCCTCAATCCAAGTAGTCCCGTCTGCTAGATAGGATTTCCCGACATGGCGACCGAAAAGCGAGCTGGAGATCGCGATCTCCAGATCGAGAGCACCGATCAGGGCCTCGATCATCTCAAGGACGTCGACCTTCACGACAAGGTCCTGGCCAACGATGCCCTTGAGGCCACCGCGCAGGAGCACAGCTTCGGCGTCATCCAGGGTTTCAAGACGTACAAGCGAGCTGCCTTTTGGTCCATTCGTAAGTCTTTGGCTCAAAGGTCACAGGGTGCAGCGCTGACACTTCCTAGTCATCTCGACGACTGTCATCATGGAGGGTTACGATGTCACCCTCTTGAGCTCCTTCTTCGGATATCCACGATTCAGAGAAAAGTACGGCGCGTGGCTCGACGAGGATAACGGATACCAGATCTCGGCCAACCAGCAGCAGCGCTTCCAATGCCTCGGCGCCCTGGCCAACATCGTCGGCGCCATGTTGAACGGATGGGCCACCGCCAAATGGGGCCACCGCAAGGTCCTCATGTTCAGCCTGTTCTGGCTCTCGGCATTCATCTTTGTCGTCTTCTTTGCACCCAACGTCGATGTCCTGCTTGCTGGACACGTCCTCTGCAACATCCCATGGGGTGTCTTTGCCACCACGGGCCCCGCGTACGCCGCCGAGGTCACACCACTGGCCATTCGAGGATATCTCACTGCCTACGTCAACCTGTGCTGGTGCATTGGACAATTTATCTCGGCTGGTGTGCTCAAGGGTCTTGTCAACAACCCAACTCCGTGGAGCTACCGAATCCCATTTGCTATCCAGTGGGTGTGGCCTATCCCATTGTTCATCGCGGCCTGGATGGCTCCCGAGTCGCCTTGGTATCTAGTTCGAACGAATCAGCTGGAAAAGGCCAAGGAATCGCTGGAGCGACTCTCGGAGCCTGAACACAACGTCAACACTGAAGCTACCATTGCCATGATGGTCCACACCAACAAGCTAGAGCTTGAGGAGCGCGAGGGAGTGAGCTACTGGGACGCCTTCCGCGGCAGCAACATTCGACGTACCGAGATCGCATGCATGGGCTTTCTGTCTCAGATCACCAACGGCGGCGCTCTCTGCTACAGCGGATCCTTCTTCTTCCAGCAGACCGGCATCGGCGAGGACGCCTCGTACGGAATCGCCCTCGGCGGAACTGGCATTGCCTTTTGCGGAACTATCATCTCTTGGCTCTACATCTACCGATGGGGTCGCCGGAGAATCTGGCTTACTGGCTTCTCGTGTCTGGTCGTCATCCTCTGGGTCATCGGCTTCCTCGCCCTGCCCAAGCAGACGATGTCACTCGCCTGGGCTCAGTCCATCTTGTGCATTGTATGGCTGGGTGCTTATTCGATGTCCGTTGGACCAATCATTTATACTCTAGTCGCCGAGATTGGTTCGACTCGTCTCAGAACTCAAACTATCGTCCTGGCCCGATGTAAGTCTATTTTTGCCCACAACCATGATAAGACATGAACTAAATGACAACAGCAACTTACTACGTGGGCAACATCATCTGTGGTGGACTTCTCCAGCCTCAACTCATCTCTCCCGGAGCGTGGAACGCCAAGGGAAAGACTGTAAGTTTATGTGAATATTCCCAACTATTGACCCAATCTTAACATCAACACAGGCATTCTTCTGGGCCGGTCTTGCTACTCTGACCCTCATCTGGGGCTACTTCCGCATGTTTGAGACCAAGGACCGAACCTTTGGCGAAATGGACTACATGGTGAGTGATCCGTCAATGTGGCCGAGGGAGCCCATGCTAACGACCTTGAACAGTTCCAAAAGGGCGTACCTGCACGAAAGTCTGCCAATTACAAGATCAACGAGGATGAGGTCTTCATGGCTCAGGAAAGCGCCAGCAAGGAGCAGAAGTAAGCACGACGAGGGTCTGATACAGCGCGAAGCGCGACATATGGGTCTACTAGTCAAGGGGAACGTACTGCGTAGTCTGCATCAATACCAATTTGTTTACTACATACCATGAGGATTTATGATGCCTCTCATAATGTTATGAAGACTGAATATGCGTGGCGGACTCGGTTCAACCGCCACCAACGGACGAGTCCGAGGGATGTCATGGTGAGACATGGTTCCAGTGGATGTCCACCACTAGACCGCCTTCTAAAAGGCAGTTCTGAGACAGCTAATCAGGTCTGCCAATCCTGCAAGAGATTGATGTTTGGTACCTGCAGCGGGTGGCCAGCAATGATGCATTCTGGATCACTCATAACGGTACGGACACACGGCGCTTTTCCGTGTCTCATTGCGCATTTTCATCCCATCTAACCAACCTCTTCTATCTTATTCCCCTTTTAAGATCCCGCGCCTGGCTCAGGAACGGATCGATCGGCTCCCAAGCCAAGTTTACCGTTCCCCACTCCAAGGGGAGCTCCAGCCCACTTGGTGCACTTGGTGCGCGCCCGACAGCCAGTCGATTGCGAGCGTCTTTGTTTGCAGGGGAGGCTTCTGGTTGCAACCAAGAAATCAAGAATTGGGTCCCCATCATCGATGTCCGAGAAACATCCCTTTGTCATCGTATCCGTTAATGATGCTGGCTGACGAAGATGCAGCCCCGTCGTGGCATCGGGGGGTAGCGAGGTGAGCAAGACCCAGGTTCAGGAGAGATTGGAACTCTTGAATGATCCCGGCCTGCTGTTGAACCACCGAGGAGGTTGCATCGAATGTTGTGATGCTGTCTGCACGTGGAGATTGGCCATGGAGGAGTTGCAACCCAGCTGGCAAATCCTGATGAATCAAGCCAGATCCCAGCATCGAAATGCGCTGGAGATTAGCTCGCGAATAGGGTTTTTGGTGTGCCTGTTTTAGCTTCCTTTTTCATGACTTGTTCCTTGCATGGTGGGAGAGCTGGCTTGGCTTGGCTGGCAAGCAACGTTGATCAGTGAAACTCAATGCCGAGGGTTGGGCAGCACATGGCCATGGCCCTCCCGCGACGTGGCAGGCCTCCTGAATGAATTCCTTTCAGGGTCGAGATTGGGTGAGGATGAGAAGGACCGGGCGATGACAGCAAAAAACAAGGACCTTCCCTTGGTTATCCATTCCTTCGTCCATCGTCAGGCAACGTTGATAGCGATTGTTTACCCAAGAAATTGCAGCCCGGGATGGGCGCCAGGGGTGCCGCTGGATACGAGACAGGAGATGCTCAAGATGCTGGGGTTAGTCGCCAATGAGCACTGGCCCAGCTGCTATTCTTAGCTGACCTAAGCGCTGGGTCCAATCATTCCTTGTCTGTGGAGCCGCGTCGTCAGCTCTTTCCCCTGAAAAACTGGGAACTTGGTGCAGCGCACGTGACTGGGATCGCGCCCACCCGCCCCTAATCTCAGCGCGTTCTCATCCGACCAAAACAGGGCTCCTCCTCCATTCTTGCGTCTTAAAGCCTTTCCTCATCTTTTCCTTTTTGTGTCTCTTTGTGGGATCAAACATTCTCTATTCCTCGTCACTCTCTTTTTGCCCACGGGCTTTTTTTGGATTATTATTTCCCACACTCACACTCTTTTTTGTAATACTTGGTGTGGCGTGACCTTTTTCTAGGTTTCACCGAACAGCGACAGCAAACAACCGATCTCTCGCCGAAATTCGATACATCTAAATCATCATGCGTGTTTCCGCTGCTGTTGCTACCGGCGCTCTCGCCGTTGGCGCCTCGGCCAAGAACTACCTTGGTTTCAACTCGGGTGCCACTCTCGCCGACCGATCTGCCAAGTTCAAGGCCGACTTCAAGGCCGAGTTCGAGACTGCTCAGAACCTCAAGGGTGCCCCCGGTGACTTCAGCGCTGTCCGACTCTACACCAACATCCAGGCCTACTCCGAGGATGACCCCATCGAGGCTTTCGAGGCCGCCATCGAGACCGAGACCTCGATCCTCCTCGGTGTCTGGGCCTCTGGCACTGACAACATCGACAAGGAGATCAGCGCCCTGAAGAAGGCCGTTACCAAGTACGGCACTGACTTCACCGACCTCATCATCGGTGTCTCCATCGGTTCCGAGGATCTCTACCGTAACTCGGTTACCGGTGTCAAGAACAAGGGCGGTGTCGGTGCCGACCCCGATGTTCTCGTCGGCTTCATCGATGACTTCCGCAAGGCCTTCAAGAGCACCCCCATCTCCAAGATCCCCGTCGGTCACGTCGACACCTGGGATGTCTGGCCCAACACCACCAACAAGGCCGTCCTCGACGCCATTGACTTCATCGGTGTTGATGAGTACCCCTACTACGAGAACGACAAGGGCAACGACATCAAGAACGCCGGCAAGCTCTTCGACAAGGCCTACGAGGCCACCATTGCCGCTGCTGGTGGAAAGCCCGTCTGGGTTACCGAGACTGGCTGGCCCTACACTGGTCCCGACTGGGATGAGGCTGAGCCCAGCGTCGCTAACGCCAAGAAGTACTGGCAGGACGTTGGCTGCCGACGCCTCTTCGGCCAGACCCCCACTTTCTGGTACACTCTCCGTGACGCCAACCCCGACAACAAGATGAAGTTCGCCATCACCGACAACCTGTCCACCACCCCCCGCTTCGACCTCTCTTGCGACGGTATTGAGGAGGAGGATGACGAGACCACCACCAAGGCCAGCACCAAGACCCGCACCAGCGGTGGATCCAAGGCTACCGGCACTGACTCTGATGACGATGAGTCCACCAGCACCTTCGCCAGCGCTCACCCCACCGGTACCGAGGGTGTCTTTGACGGCCACTCCAACAAGACTGTCGGCACTGGATCCAGCGCCAAGCCTACCGGCAGCTCTGGCGATGACGATGAGGACTCTGACTCTGGTGATGACGCCAAGACTACTTCCGGTTCCGGTTCTGAGGGATCCGGCTCCGAGTCTGGCTCTGGTTCTGAGGGATCCGGCTCTGGATCTTCCGGCTCGGGCTCTAGCACCGAGTCCGGCTCCAGCTCCGGCGACGCCCCTGCCGAGACCCCCAGCACTGTCAACGGTGCCTCTGGCCTCAAGGTTTCTGCTCTTGGCCTTGCCCTCCTGGCCATCTTTGCTCTGTAAATGTCCTAAATGGATCATGGGTTAATGACGCCCATTAGCGTGTCTTGGCTCTTTTCTCGCGCCCGAGATCTGTTTCTTGTATTATGGATAGACAAAGGATAGACTAAGCAAGGTTGCCGTTATTTACTTGACTTTTAATAAGAGGGTGCAACATGGTGAAGTATGAGTGAGTATGAGTGAATGGTGTTTACGTTCTAGGTTACTCTGTGACCAAAGACAACGCTCAGTCAAAGATAATCAATGTCTGTCTCATGCAATTGAAGCATCACGAGTGCATCAAAGGAAGGAGTTATGGGCAGACTTGCCTCATGGCAGATAAGCTTATTCTCGCGATGTGATTCGTCCGCCGGCTTTCCTAAACAGGAAGTGCACGGACCCACACTAAACATCGAGAAGTCAACACTAACAAAAAGACATCGGATGGCAGCTCTTCACCATCACAACTCAATCCCTCTTTCAACGGAGCCATCAAGAGCAAAAAGAAAGGGTCTGGCCGGGGATTGAACCCGGGACCTCTCGCACGCTATGCTTCAGGGTGTGCCCTAAGCGAGAATCATACCACTAGACCACCAGACCGATCACGTGATTGTTTGATGAATGAAATCGTGCAAACGCTGTCCATGTCAGGAATTGACGCGAGTCGGCGAGCCAGTCTCGTAGAAGTGAGCTTGACAGTAGGTTTTACAAGGGACATATTAATATTGTCGCGTATTTAGTCTATCGGGTCGTGACTCTGCTGGTGTTATTATCGGGGACTTGTGACGTTAATTTTGATGTGAACATGGTGTTGCTAGTTGGTGTACACATTGTTCATTTACTGGAACCGAAAACTCACGTGCGGGACGGATTAAGCTTGACAGCAAACTACAAGGAAAGGTTCAATGATCGCCGCGTATTTGTATGTGCTAAACTAGCCACCCTACTGACAGGGCCTTGGTTACTGGAATCGGAGACTTTAGACGTCGACGTGTAGGGTAGCATTCCTGCGATTCTGGTTACAACAGGGCGCAGGATTGATAGGTGACGTATTGCGTGTATTTTTATGCTCTGAAACAATTACAGTATTCCGCGTTTTCTATTTTCAGATTTGACTTCCCTCCGCTATCCTTACGGCGAATAGGAATGTCTTTGTCCAACAGGCACAATGCCTCGTCATTGGCCAAATCGCCAATCGCTTGAAGACCAGGAACGCATCCCAGGTTTCTCTTTACCAAAGGCAGTGAGACCAACCACTCCAAGTAACACGTACATCCGACCAAGCGGTTTACCTAACAACCCTTTAAAATTATCATTCTCTCCCGTCCCCGGCCCACCAGCCAGCGTCCAGGCGGCCTCAACTAAAGCAGCAGCCATTTCAGCCGCACCAAAGTCCCTTGCAGATCTCCAACTCTCAGCTCACCCAACAGCTAGCTACCTACAGTAGGTAGCTAGTCTAGTGCACAGCCCACGCTGGTGATACAAAGCTGATGAACCCCCGCCAGCCTTGACGAAATGCGGAGCTATTTCTCGGGCCCTGCTTACCGGAACTAGCAAACACCTGTTGACATTCCACTGCCGAAGGGAGCCAAGAGCAGAAGTACCGACAGGGTGGATGGGCGAATGAGCTGACAAGCAGGATCTTTGGCAAGGCTTTCTGTTCCGTTTCACGGAGGGTCTGCACTGCAATGTTCCCCTCCCATTGTTGCTAAAAAAGCCAGGCGCCTTGACGGCGTCGCCAGGGCACCCTCTCCTCTCCTCAGCCCCTCCGTAGAGTCTCATCAATTCAACGCTTCCCGCTCCGGGTCTGGGCCAGTCAGCCTTACCGGCGCCACTCCCTGTCCAGACCCTGCCTCTGCGCGACGATTCGCTCGCCGCAACAAGGACTCGGGCCCATGTTGTATCGGGGGCCCGTTTGTAGCGGCGATCAGCCCTACCAGTAGCCGGGCTCAGCCTCCTTGATGCACTTTCCATGTGATGTCTTCCGTTGGACAAGGACTTATAAAGGGCGAGGGTCCGTCGGTGACCTTTTGCCGTGGTACGTCATCCCACATTCCTCTCCTCTCCTCCTCCTCCTGTGTCCTCAGTTAGGTAGCTTTCGCAACACAAACAAACCTCCATTCACCCCGCATCTCCAGCAAATATGTCTGTCCAGCTCCAGGCCGCGCCCCGCCAGGTCGGCATCCACGGCAACCTCATCGCGCGCCAGACCGAGACGCTGGTGCTCAAGGAAAAGGTGCTCTCTCTGACGGGCGACAGCTTCGAGATTAAGCTCGCCAACGGCCAGCCCATCCTCAAGGTCGAGGGCAAGGTCATGAGCATCTCGGGCCGCAAGTCCGTCTACGACATGCAGGGCAACCACCTGTTTGACATTGTCAAGGAGCACTTTCACATCCACACCACGTTTGCTGTCGAGAACCCCCAGGGCCAGAAGCTCATGGAGGTCAAGAGTAGCTTCAAGCGTGAGTGCCCTAGCCTCTGATCATGTGCGTTTGCTGACCATACTCCAGTCATCGGCTCCAAGGCCACCGCCACCTTCACCTCCGCCGACGGCAAGACCGACGTCCTCGAGATGAACGGCGGCTGGCTCGACTACTCGGCCGACATCGTCGACAAGACGACAAACACGGTTGTCGCCCGCATCGACCGCAAGGTCCTCAGCGGCAAAGACCTCTTCTTCGGCCAGCAGACGTACGCCCTCATGGTAGCCCCCAACGTCGACATGGCCCTCATGGCCGCCATGTGTATCTGCATGGACGAGAAGAACAACGAAAAGTAGTCGATCGGACGACGAGGAGGTTTTGATACCCAGTGAGAGAGAATCTTGTTCAGGGAGGAGTTGGCGGCTATCGTGTATTGGAAGGGCCTGTTTGAGCGTCAGCAATTGTTCCGGGAGCACTCGAGGGGAAGTGGCTCAAGACGGCTACCAGAATGAAGAAATATTGACTTACTTGGCCACTAATGATCGGAAATAGACCTACACTGTCAATTTCACAAACTTAATCCGAAGCCCCATCATCTCTGAACTGACTATGCCAGGTCGAGGTCGGCAGAAGCGAACTAACCATCGTCACCAGCAAAAACGTCAAGACACAAAGGAAAACAGAACAAGCTTGAAAGGTTCAAGTTTCCCATTCACCGCCAAGGTCGGAATTCATCTCCGCAAGAACCCATCTTAGCCGACTGTACTACAATCCCCCCCTTCCCCCGAGTATCATATACAAAACGCACGCCAAGCTCACCATCACGGACCCCCCCTTGTTCCTCTGCTCGCGTGCCCCCGGCCACTGCAACCCTTACCCTCCCTAGACCAAGCAGAAGAAAAAAACAAGAATAACAAGCTTCTCGTCAAGCTTTTCTCCCAGAAGGCTTGTTTCCCCGTCTAGTCTACAGCCCCCA
>JAAGWO010000842.1:0-35409 GCA_013266205.1 Fusarium decemcellulare
TTGACGAAAGTGAAGGCGAGGGAGGTTCGATTCGTGGCGAGACAATACGGCAAGCTCTCGCCGTCGAGCATGCAAGCTTTGTCGGTCGGCAGCCATCATCGTGAGGCCCGAACTTGACCATAATCAAACTCCTTACCTGGGATTGGTGGTCAGCAGCGGGTAGATCGGCGGGGAGAACAGCAGTACATGTTAGTAGCCAAGGTTCATCCAACGCCCGAGGCGGTCAAGGGCGGGGTTGGTTGGTGGACAATATGCAAAGAGCGGGTGCCTGAACTAGCTCATTACGAGGTCCATCTCTTTTCTCCCTCAGAGCCGTCTCCTCTACTGCCGGATCTTCCTCTCTGCTGCCAAACAACCATCTTCTTTGACGTCGGTAGAGAACATGGATAATCGATTTTGCTTTGTCTGCTCTCCGACCCGCTCTCTCGTGTACCTAGTCTACTTTCACGTCGATAAAGAAGGCAATTCTCTATCCTTTTCATTGCCGTCACTGCACAATTCCAACACACCCGCCCGAGGGGTAAGCTTTCCTCCGGCTGCAAGCAACTGCAAGAAGCCGCAACAAGCGTAATTTGGATGCATCTCGAGAGGCTGTTGATTTGAGCGGCAATGTACGTTCAAATTAGAAACACGAGCTGAAATGCAAAGACTTCTCCTGCAACCGATTGAGCGGGCCGTCCACGTAGCGTGGCTTGTCGTATCGACACCCCTGTAAGAGTAGAGACGTGAAAAACCACATGTAGGCAGGGTTCACCATGCTCACGAACCCTTGACACGAGATAAGGCATGGCATGAGCTAGCCAATCAGAGAATATTGGCGTCGTCGCTGGATGTAGCAAGGCCGGAGATTGCCAGCACATCGAGACCAAACTCTACCATGTCATTAACAACCATCTGGTTTTGAAGGCCCGAACTTGTACTTCATACCTACTGTACTCTAGTGACGCACCACCATTTAGGACACGAGTGAGGTCGGTGAACTCGTGGATGCTAACCTACCCTAAATTCCAGCATCTCGCACCTTATTGTGGCTGTGCATCGGTAGCGACATTGTTCTTGACCATGGTTTCAATGCACGTTGAAAACGTGTAGTATGGAGACCAAAGGCCGTCCCAAAAGTTACTTCTACACCTTTTGGAGTAAATTATGAAGAGTTAACTGTACGAGAGAAGCGGGCACGACATCGCGGCAGCCACAGTCCCATTTGCCACAGCCACACCAGCCACAGAGAACTAGCCACACATTCATTTAAACAGCCACAAACTGACAACAATGGCAGCCACAGTCTGAAGGATGGCAGAAATACTCATTAACTGCAAGTTAACCATCTTCTCGCACGACTTGTCAATCGCTATTCTGGCTTGGATCCCTCTGGCTCCTCTGGCATCAATTTTCTATCTGCCATGGCATGGCTAAAGCCCGAACCACTTTGACAAGCCCCCATCACCGTCTCAACAATTGTGAAAGCCGACACCATGGTCTCTCGCCCCTGAAGCTGATAGTTACTCATTACAAGGTTGCTCTTACCGCAGATGCCAAGTTTTAATGTATCAATCTCCGGATGTCGATGTTTTAGGAGCCGGGCTTGCCGTAGGCATCATGTCCATGACTCGGTCGAAAACACAACATGTCTATGATTCAATCAGAGAGTCTTGTAGTAAAATGATTGGTATTCTGTGCTTCTGTGGCATCAAGTAAGATTTGCGTGTACTAGACGATATAGCAAAAGGTAGTTGTAGCTCAAGATAAAATTCCTTGTTTCAAGGTGGTGCAGGTTCCTAAGTCATCTTTTATGTCCTGTCCAGCAGCTCAGTCAATGCTATCACAGTCGGCCACTTAACATGTCATAGATTGCACTACCTGTAGTGCAGAGGCATTAGGTTGAATGCAGAATGCTTGCCTTACGCATGATAAAGGTTTAAATAACGCATTTGGTCACAAGTAGCTCGTCCCTTCTGCATATTAGCAACGCTATTTCCATATCATGGTCTTGCATACATAGCAATTAAAGGATTGGACTTTGTAGCCTGTTCGAGACAGGTCTTTGACGAACACACGGTCCTTCTTGCTCACCCCGACACAGCGAGACAATAGCAACTTTGCGTCGTTACTGATACGTCAGCCAGTCACACAGCTTCCAATTCCCCCAAACCACAAACTAATGTACAAAAACGCACCTGGTGACAACTGGACAGTCCTTTGATGGCATTCTTCAAGTCTCTCAACCACAACTCCATGCAGCTAAAGTGCCGAGCTCATTTTCTACTGACGACACACTTAAAGAGCATCACGTCTCGGCCTCGAAGAATCGTTTGGTCTGGGCAGTTTCTACACCTATAGTTGCCATCACTATCCGATAATCCGCTTGAACGATATCCGGTTCGCTATTATCACCCACCTAAGTTCTTATATTAACGCTAACGCCGAAGAGCCACGTTCTTTCCCATCAGTTACAAGGACCAAGAAACACTCATGTTCATCGAGACGCGGTCCTTATCCTTGGTAGGCTTTGAGGAATTCGCCCAAAGATTGACAAATGAAATCACAGATCATATCAAAGATCACAAACTTCATGATTGGGTTATACCTCCGTTTTCTACTGCTACTAATGTAGGTCGTGTCATTGTCTCGGGGCTCTTAATGGGAACAATGCAGAGGTTCTTTTCCTTTACCTCTAGGTTGACCTGTGGTGTTCCCTCAATGCCGCTCCGCGGGTATGTTACCGACTATGGAAACATTTGGGCGCATTGTTCAACTACTTAGTAAAGCTTGTCTCCTGAAGGCCGCTGATAAGCCATTGTCCCTCTTCTAATCTAAACGAACAGACACTAACACCCTCGGCGTGTTCACGACCGTCAACCATAAGCACAAATGGTGCCCATACAAAAGCCAGGTCGTCGCAGCGTCGCGCCTCGCAGTTGAGGAGCTTCTTCTGGGTGGCAGGGCTGCTCTCGGCTTCGACTTGCAGTCTCTTTATAAATTCCGGCCACATGAATGTGTCTGGGGCTTCAGAGTCTTGTGCTATCGTGGCCCCTGCGCCCGGTAGCAGCAGGGGTGGAATGGCGTCCCAGTCTCTTGCTTCGATATGAGCGAGTAATGCCTCGTACGGGGCCATGATCTCAGACAAAGGGCCCGTCTCTACCGGTGGCGCCGGCACTTCAGGCTTCAGATGGTTCATGTCAATGAGCCCCGAGATGCGCCACGGGTTTCCGTTAGTAGAGCTCTCGTGTGGCAGACGGTGCAAGGTGCAGAGGTTGACGGTATGGACAAAATCACCGCGGCCATCCATAGAGGCGGACCAGCCTACGAGTACAGCGGCAATATTGCCAGACACCCATATCTCTGCCTCAGGCTCCGCCAACCGATGTCTGAAGTCTTTTGCTCCGGATTCGTAACTCTTGGCGAGGACTTGGCTAACACGCTCGAACATGTCGGCAAAGTGTTCGATTTTAAGACCACCCATCTCCGGCGAAAATGGAACTATGATCAGGGCGCGCGGCAGCGTGTAGCGTGACCCCTCTGTCAAAGGGAGTGGACTACTGAAATATTCATGAAAGTCGTTGACGATGGCCAGGGCCAATGCCTTGTCAGCATCTGTCTGTAGCGAGTCAGACATCCTAGTTTATCGACGTAATGAAGTGATAATATAATAGTCTTTGTTAAGCTTTGTTTTATATTGTATTAATAAAGCAGACTGGATATTAGTATATGGAGATGTCAGAGTACTTATATTTTTACAGGATATTTAAAACGAAAGACATGCTCTCTTAAGGATCTAGGATTAGCCTATAGGAAGCTTAGAGGATTTAGGATAAACCTGGCATGCGTTGCTTCTGTAAGCTTACTGTTACATTTGTCAGCTTACTGCTGCGCTTGTCAGATTATAGTTACTTGTAGGTAGAAGCTTATTGCCGCTTTTACGTATAAACTGCCGATAGGATTATTATATCTTATTTAGACCCAAGTGAGATATCAGCTCCTTAAAGTCGTCGAGGTGTTTATTGTTTGAATTTGTTGCAAATTACAAAATACCGAGGAAGTGATTTAACAGAGATGTCGATTACCACAGCGGCACGGCTCGCAGTATCACGTTTGGTGCAAAGACACTGCCTTTTGTAACTTCCCATTTCTGTTCTGTGCCTACGCGGTGCCTACTGTGTCAATAGAGCTTAGGCCGGCATGTGTACAATACCCAGATCACATGCGCCATTGTGATCACCTCATTTCGTTTAGAACATCCTTGGAGTGTTTTCGAGAAAGAGGTCCATTTATGGACAGGACGGAGTAGATACGATTTAAATCAAACCCTTTCTTCTAAGGAGACCATTCTGTTGTTATTGCAGTGAATCGTCCCAGCTAGGGGGGGGGGGCTTCAATCGAGATTTAGGAACCCGTAAGTAGAACCGCTGTTTAGGTTAGTGACGCAGCTGACCCGACTGCTAAAGGCCCCGCTGGAGATAATCGAGCCTCAGTCTGCTTCTGCACCATAGGAAGCAACTTTCGCATACCGAGCTCCCTGTGGCCAAAGTGACCAGGGCGCTTGACTACCTACTACACAGTAACGAAGCCTGAGGCTACCACCCTGTCTCGATAGGCCAAGACATTGTTGTTTCAGGCCTGCCTCCATTTCCATCATCTAGAATATCCGAATGTCGTGTACAATCCCCTTGAAATATCGATTAGGACATTACCAGAGGTGGCGCGTTCTTAACATGCAACCCGTCCTTAGTCAAGCCACCTTCTGAACTAGTCCATAAGCCATTTGATTTAAGAGATGAAAAAGATTAAGTTTTCGTAGCCTTTGCAATTGTCTTGTAGTGTTATTCGGCGTTGTAAAGAAGCTTTGGAACTTATAGAGATATGGTTTCAGAATAAATCATCAACATTAATTGTTGAGCCATAGCAAGGGTTATGATGAGTTAATTGTACAGAAAAGTCATATAACGTAGTCAAGTCTCATCCAGTCTCATCCACGGCTAAGCCTGTCTCTAGAAGCCAGTCTTGATAAACAGTCTCTATCCAAATTCCCACATGGCGTAGAAAAGCAGCAAGCTTGTGGCAACCGACCAGGGTATCCGTGCTTTCAATAGGGCGCACCGGGATCAGATCGATGCTGTGGGTCTGGTCTCTGACAGAGTAGCATGTCCACTCTCCCCCGGTGACGGACATGACAAGGATTGTAAATGCCACAAATGAGTGCAATTCCTTCAATGAGTCGTGCCCCTACTGAAGCGAAATGTTGGAATTGAGTCGATCTTCAAGTGGTTCAGACCTTATATCTAGACAACGGCCCAACGAGAGACCGAAAGCCCCACTATAACCTCCAGTTCCAGGCGTGGGCTACTCATGAACGCTGGCTAAGGCGGAAGCCCGTTGTGCTCGCTTATCTGAGGTACACATTCGAAGATGGAAGGGAAGCCACCATCATGATGTCGTAAATGTATAATCATGTATGCATGCTTGGAAAGCCAACTATGGCATCGGTATCGTGTTTGCTTGCGAACAGGCTGACTCTTTTCCAGGCGCAAAGACATGTCACATGTGCAGCTACCAATTTTGCCGAAATTTCACCGTCTCGACCTTGGAAGAGTGAGCGCTGTACGGAGTACGAAGTCACAACTACTGGAGTTATAAGATCGGCGTTGAATTATTGAAAATGGGTTGATCGTCGTGATAACATCATGCCGGATCGGGCCGCTCCAAACTGCAACGAAGCATAAACTAATAAACTTTAAATTCCATCGTTCGAACCACTCTGCCAATGAGAGAGTGCAGGAAAACGCCCAGTTTAACGGCTCGCTGATCAAACCCCACCAACTTGACAGCCAGAGCACTTGCATCATCCCAAAACAACACACATCGAAGAGAATGGCGAACGACAAGTCACTTCAACTTTGCAGACAGATAAGAAAGACGCGAGAAAAAGACAAACGGTCAAGTGATATGATTTATCGCATGCCAAGATCTTATGTAAGGCAGCATGTCGAACCGAAATGACAAGGAACAACCCCTGTCAATTTAAAATTAACAGCCCAGGCAGCTTTTTGCTTCAAATACCTGCAGTCCTCACGGCTTCTCGCAACCACCGCATGCCTCCATACCCACAGTCGTTACAACACATCGTCGCTCATTAAGACCCTGATCACTAATATTACAACCTAACTTCATCACCTATAACATGCGGCCCTCATCAACCCTCGCGGCCCTCGTTGCCCTAGCTGGGTTCTCGTCAGCGGAGCCCAACGGCTGGTCCAAGACCAAGGAGGCGGACGACAGTCCCACGAAGCTCGATGACTGCGGGTGCTGGCCAATCTACCAGGCTATGCTAAAGTGCCAGAAGCTGAAGGGTCCCAACGCCGACACGAGGGAGTGCGTGTGCATCCCGAACCCGGACGGCTGGTACCCGTCTATGGACGGCTGCCGTAACTGCCTATCGCCCTCAGAGGAGGACTTTTTCGACAACGTGTCGCGCCTCGTCACGCAGCTGTTTGTCTCTTGCACTAACGCCGGTGGCGGCGTCACCAGCGACGGCGTGAGTATCTGTGCCAGCAACTACTACCGCGAGGCGTGCGTGTCGCTCGGCACGGGTGGAAAGCCCAGCTGGGCCAGCTTTGAGGAGTTTGAGGACAACACCAAGGGCAATGCGTCGTATGTGCTGGATATCGAGGAGTATGGCGCCGACAAGGAGGACGACGAAGACGCGTCCACATCAACGACGGGTACTGCTGCAAAGAAGACGGCTGCCACGACCGTCGCGACCACGGCTACCGATTCTGATGACACTACCGAGACTTCGAGTACTGCCATGACCGATGCTACTAGTACGGGAGAGTTGTCTCCCGCTGGTAGCGGCACGTCGGATGACCCCTCGGGGACAGAGACAAGTCAAGCATCGGCTTCAACAGCCCCGTCCTCAGCCACAAAGCTTGCTAGTCATTGGACAGTAGCAGGAGTTATTAGAGGGGCGATGGTATCGATGCTAATTGGAGCTGCATTGTTTTAGTTGGTACGGTGTGATATCCACTTATCTCATTATTCTATTGCAAAGATATCTTGACTGGACCTCTTCTATACCGACCTGTCACGGCAACGCCATGTAGTGGTTGCCTAGCGTCCTTGCATTTTATAGAAACCCCATGTGAGTGCGGTATGTTGGTTCTGAGGCCTCTGTTGGAAGTTACCGTAAAGAGGGATAGTTACGGGGTGCCAATGGGGGATAACATGGGGGGAATAAACGTCGCTGGGAAACTAATGTGCCGACGTGGAAGTTGCATGGGGGCTTCGAAGTGAGGCGCTAGGATCTCACCCTCACCGAAACCGGGGCATTTAGTAGAGGTAGAGCTATATCAGGTCAACCCAGAGCATGTCGTTGCTAAATCGCCTCTACAGTAGCTACCTACAACCGCGACAAATCTTACCATATTGCAAGATCTCACTCCTCATCATCCTCATCATCAGACCAAGTCTTCCACCATCCAGGCTTCCACCGGTCAAAGGCTGCAATGGCAATTGACCCGCTAGCAACAATCGCGGCAATCTGGCCGAATGATCGGATGTCATTTTCCGGGTTGGATGAAAAGTCATCTGGCTCAATCCATCCAGAGTTGGATACCCACTCCCTGATACTGAGAACATGGAGAACAGTCAAAATATAAACCACAAAGCAACCCACCCAGGTAGCAGACCACCAGAAGAAGAGAATGTAAGACCAGAATCCAATCGACTCATCATCATCCGGCGTGCGAGTTTTTCTCGCCGGCCCATCTGTCCCGTAGCGAAAGAACTGGCCTAGCCGGAACAGGGCAGAGACGAGAGAGGCGATGCCGACCACCCAGATCAACTTGTGGTAGCTCACATTGGGGATATCTTCACCCAATCTCCCCACCAGCCCTGTCTGATCCCCTATGGTTCTGTTCAAGTCGCTAGAGTAAGTCTTATTCAAGAAGCACACAGCATCTAGCAGTATCAGGCTGTCATTTCGAGATGAAGGGGGTTCGTACTCTGGTGATAAACCGGCATTTAATTGATTCGTAGTCATTAATGCGATAAAGTATAGAACAGCCCCAAAACAGGCTATTCGGATGGCGCTGGCAATAGGGGCGGCCCAATAGTTCCGCACCAACGTAAATGCCAGCAGAAAACTGATACACCCAATGATACTCAGGTTCATGGCAATGTCAAGGTGGTACTGAGATGTGGAGCAGTTGGTTCCCAGATAGAAGCTAAGACCAAGAGCGATCGCTAAGAGAAGTTGGGAATCGTGGACGCAGAACAGAATTGCCTCGAGGACATCGTAAGACCTCTCGGGAAAGGAGTTGCGCGTAGGATAGTTTGTTTCCTCTGGCCTGATCTTTTCCCAAAACGTTGGCTCAGGATAGTGGGGAGGTCGTGGATCACTTGTCTCGTTCATAATGCGGTAAGGTTGTCCATGAGTTCCAATGCTAGGCACAGGAGCCACCTGGGACGTAGAATATCCATGGCCGTAGCTGTAAGGCCCAGGCGGCCTTGGATGAGTAGAATGTTGAGGATTATTGATGAGTTCTAGGGATGAAGACGTCGCTGTAGGAGGCGGAACAGGCGTTCGAGTGCCGGGCCAGTCTTCCCTGGGCAGTAGCTGACTTGGGCTGGGCACAAAAGTTCGAATCACGGGATGACTAGTATTGGCAAAGTCAGGAGCTAGTCTTGTCTCTGGTGTCTGGCCTTACTTGTAGCTGAACTCGACTAGCTTGGGTATGCGGTCAAGCACCAGGCCGACAGTGATAATCAGGGAAACTAAGAGTCCGACTGCGGTACCTGCAACCAGCACTGAAACAGTCTGGCTTCTTGTAAGTAAATGAGGGTAAAAAGAGTTGTAAGGATAGCTTACACCAATTCCAGCAATATCTGGGTCGGCCTCAAAGCTGCCCCTCTTCACTCCTCCCAGAGCCAAGACCGTGGTGTTGGTGCTGTCGAAGCCAACTGTGCAATTTGCACTCTGCGAGCAAGCGTTGCCCATTCTGAGATGATAGAAAATGGATGGAGGATTAGTTAATGGCTCTGACTTGTGGACCTGTCAGTAAGTTGTGCCATTTAAACATCTGGATATCAGTCGTCTTTTCTACTTGTTGGTTGACCCAAACACAAAATACGGCTCTGCAAATATGAATCGCCATAGGTTGAAGAACAGATACCTACCTAATAATAGATGTGCACATCAACCCTCAGGCGCTTACGGCGGGGTGTCCTTTATTGTGGCTGTTGCTCTGTCTGGCTGCGAATGAAATCTCTCACAAAGGTCATTTATTACATTTAGCTGCGTGCGATGCAGTTCAGCCGCTTTGTCTTATTCTCGTTCCTCTTTCAGGCTACAAATGAGATGTCTCATAAAAGTCGTCTCTTACGCTAAGCTGAAGGTGATGTTGCTTAGCCGCCCTGCAAGCTGCTCATGTCTCGCCGCAGTGAGCACAGCCCACTGTGACATTGTGCGAAATCAGGCTCCATATATTAACATGATTTTCGAGAAGCATGAGTACTGACGGGTTCATCTAGCGGACATTTGTTATAAATATGTTGACTAGGCTTTGTCACGTCGGGTGTTTGCCCGCAGAAGTAACACGATGCTAAGCTTTGAGCGGTATTTCCCTACACTGAAATACTTGGGCATGTAGGGACATGGGACCACAATGGATAAAGGGAGGGACATTGTCTTGAAATGATATCAAGACTACCTACACGCTCGCCGCAGAAGCTCATCTATCTCTTTTAGTAACAATAAGAAGAGGTTGAGGACTAGCATGCTATACAGTACTGATGTAAAAGGTGCACTATGCGTCATGATGGTAATATCCAATCAAATACGGCCATTTTGATAACTCATACAGTTCACTGTGCCTTTTCACACTGTAGCACGCGTTCAAAACACCCCCCTCCCGGGTAGGTGATGGCCCACTTTAGGCGGACTAATATTTTCCCCGAATCTTCCGACGTTTACCAGCCACTCATGCATCTCGTCATCCCCGCTCACAATTCACGATCCCTTTCTGTTGTGCACTAAAGAGGTGGAAGGAAGCATGTGTGTGCATTCAAGGCTAGCCGAGTGGAGCTGCCGTGAGGTCGAGCTGTGAGGCTGCTGTGGGTGCCTGAGGCACCCACATCACACTTTCCTCTCCTCACGATGGCTTCATCTCCCACGCTCACCACGACCTCGGCTCCTCGAGACATCCCGCGCTCCCTTTCTCTTTCGCATGATTTATCCTCCGGCGCCACTCACATTCGTCCCTGTACGAGCCCAACCGAGCGATCCCTCCGCAAGAAACGCATCCAAAACAGTCGGTGAATCGCGCTGCAGACCGTATAAAATTCCGACTTGTACCCTTCAAACGAGCACGCCTCCTTTGCTGGAACAACCGGGGTCTGCAGAGGGGACTTGTTGATGTCTTGCAGCTCAGTTCTGGAGCTCAGCAAGTTGCCCGGCAGCGAAGCTGACTTGTCTTGGTGAAGACTGTTGGTCTCTTTGCAGTTGCAGAGACTGTACAGGCGGCTTGGGAATTCTTGCAGCCCAGTTCTGGAGATGACCGGGTCGCTTGGCAGCAAAGCTGATTCTTGCTGGAGAGGTCTCGCCTCGCCTAGAGGTAAGTCTTGGTCTTGTTGCTTGCTAACTGGTAGGATCAACGCCACGACATGACGACTCCGACACTTGACGTCCACAAGAGCACGCCCGCTGTTATCGCGTGGCGATGCAACGACTCGACGCGTTGCTTAGCCGAGCCCGACCCCCAGATCAAACGAATAATCTTGACCACTCGCTTCGACGCGACTTGTGCCTGGTTCGAGCTCAGCATCCCCATCAAGCTCAAGGGCATCAAGGCCGCCTCCTCCATCATCGTCCGAATTCTGCCTTCATCCATCACCTCCTTCGACTATGCCCTCAGTACAACGGCGCCCCAAGTCGTACACGACACGCTCGCCTCGACTACCCTCTGTCTCGACTTCCAACTCAATCAGCATCTGCAAATCCTCGTCCCCGCCGACGCTGACGAACCTCTACACCCGATACGAGCACAAGGCGGTACAGTCCTCGATGCCATTCGCCAGCTGGCAAATGTCAACTCTTTATCCGTTTACGTCGAGGCCCCTGCGCTATCAAATGCGCAGCTACAGTCTGTCCGCGATGCCATCAGCCAGGGCCTTGCAGCATCACCTCACCAAGATCTCGCGAGCATGTATGGCGGCTCGGGTGCCAAGATGATTAGTCTCGTCGACCCCGTGCATCTGCCGCCGCCCGCCTACGACGAAACTGAACCTCCACCACCGAGCGCCCCAATCTTGGATCGGAAGCGACTCCGAAAAGACAGCCGAGAAGAACGCGACGAGGACATTGCCCTCATCTGGGCCCAGATCACAATGATGCAAAAGAACGACGCGCAGCGGATAAGAGCCCTGGAGCGGGAGAACGACGACCTCAAGCACGAGATAACAGAGCTGCGAGAGCAATTCACGACGCTTGTGACGCGCCAAATGCGCTTGGAGGAAGAGTTCGGCGCATTGGAGACCACGACGGAACAAAAGATGGGCGACTTGGGGGACGAGATGAGCGTCAAGATGACCGAGTTGAATGAGGACATTCACGCGTTGTCACTCAGGGTCGACTTCATCCAACAAGACGATGATGACGATGAATTGGTCGACAAAGCTAAGGACAGAGTCATCGATCACCTGATCACGCGTCTTGCTGGTGACTGAGTCAATGCCATCAGTTGACGGTTCAATCACTGTTACTGGAGAGTGCTCCTGTTCATGGTGTTCCATATCCGGCGATGGCCGATGAAGGCAGGCTCTTCTCGGCGCATCTAGCAACGTTGCCAACAGACTCGAGGATACAAGAACAGCTTCGAAGCTCCTACACACCCGACCGAATTTGCACACCCGATTGTCGCTGCCACATTCTCTGCACGACCCGAACATCGAGTCCGCCTCATACTGCGAACTGTGATGTTGACGACGGGTCCTGCCTATCGTCACGCCTTCCGGTCCAAGGGTTGGGTTGCTGCCCCCATTATTTAGTGCCTGGGAATGGCGATGTTTCCCTTTTCTCCGTCGCAGTCAGGAGCTCTTCGCATCCGGAATAAGCTCAATGCTCTTCATCTGACCTGTAACAAGGTGGATGAGTCTGGCGTCGAGCGAAACGCAAGTTGATCAAACTGGACGAGTGCTGAGGCATGCTCCTGAGATTGGCACGGGGGAATTATCTTCGGGGGACCAGGTGATACATCCCAAAGTCATGTGATGTCGTAATCGCTTGTGAAGGCCTCCATGGTGGTATATACAACGGTTGTTAGTAGAAATACTCGTGGTGAAGCTCAAGCTGGCACCCTAAGCCCGAGAAGCCATAAGACCCCTGCGGTAAAGCTCGGGCCCTCAATACAGAAGCAGGATAAATCCTGGCAGTTTTGCCACTAGTATTGGCTCCCAGTATTCCGAATTTTGTTCTTCGCTGATGATGTCGTCGTGCTCGTCTATACACTAGTGACGCAACTTGGTCTCATTCTGTACATGGAAGAGGAGTCGATCCCTCCCGTCCTGTAATTAACGAAGATTGGTGCTTATGAAGACAGACAAGGGCCTGGTTGCTCTTACGTCAAGGGAAACAATAACTAAATCTTTTCTAGACCACCTAAACTGTAGGAGCACTTCTACTGTTTTGCTACAAGATTTCAGATGTCAAAGCATAGGGTGGCTAGAATACGTGGATCAGATCAGCGCACAATACCATAAAGCCAAGACAAGCAGGCAATTAAACTAATAAGATAACAAACCGTCTTTGGTGAGATCGTTTCCAGATGGGAGCGCTAGAGAAATTATTTTGAAACGGCTTGGGTAAATTGGTTATCTATTTCCTCTGTAGCGATGAACATGTCTCCGTTCCCTCTCCTTTCCCATTTCCAACTCCATACTCCTTTCGAATTCCCCAAGTCAGTCACTCAATCTGCCAAGATGAGATTCATTGTCTTGGCACTGCCAATTGTTTTCGGCGCTGCTTTGGCGGGTCCCTGTCGACCATCCAGCGTCGAGAGCAGTTTGACGACCACCTCCGAAACCACTGCACTTGACGTGACTACAACTGTATCGCTGTCCTCGACTTTCGCAGTTACTCAATCAACTGAGCAGTCTACTGACGATACAACGACTGCTGTACCCACAACTGAGACCATATCGGCATCAACGACGACATCGATGACCGAGTCTACAACAGAATCAACCGCCGCTGCAACATCCACAACTGCTCCTTCTGGTCAATGCAGGGCACCAGCCAGTCTGCAATGCTGCCAGGCTGTTGGAACCGCAACTAATGGGCCAATCAGCTCAATCCTGAGGCTGCTGGGTATAGTTGTCCAGGATCTGAACATTCTCATTGGAGCAACATGTAAGTTTTCCCTCTGTCCTTTCGTTTATGAATCTAACGTTTACTTTCAGGCTCACCTTCTACTAATGCTGGGAGCTGTCCCGGCACCCCACTTTGCTGCAATGACAACAGCCATGTTAGTACTTTCCCCTTATAACTATCTGACACTGCTAAGCGTTTTTATCTACAGGGTGGCCTGATTTCTATTGGTTGCACGCGAGTTTAGGGTTTATCTATTATTAATTATCTCTACAAGTTGCTATTATGTTAGGATAGGTCTATTTTATGTTGAAGGAGCTTTATGAGATCATAAAGCAAAACTATTTCTTCAAGTCCTGGTCTACCAAGAGAGGTTGACTAACTTGGATGAGCGCCGTAAATCTGGTACAGACAATGTAGTTCTTCAAATACTGCTATTATTGTCCAAAGATGTCCAATTCTGATTTAGAGGAGATTGCATTGTAGACGAGGGAGTTTTGACTGCGATTTAGCAGCTCCCCTGGATTCAGGTGGAACTGTTTGGCGGGAAGCGGGGCCGCCGGGCCGTGGGAGAATCCTCTCGGTCTTACGGTCGTATTGTTAGTATTGGATCTGACGGGCGTAATCAACTCGGCACTGGAAATAGAGTCTGCATTGTCAAGTTCAGCCTAAAGTTGCAAACCGGTTACATCGCATGTTGCTGCATCTTACACGCATGAATGAGGGGTATGTCAGAAAAGATAATGCCCGTTCCGCGAGCAGTTTGCAAGCGCAGATCGCCTTGAATAAAGCAGGGGCGTTAACAGTCCGAAAGCTTTGTGTAGAAAACGAGCGAAACGTATCAGTTTGTCCTTGCACTGATTCATACCTGTTTAAAGCAAAGGTGCACCGCCATTCAAGTGCCACAGGACCTCTATGGTCACAGTCCGATTTGATTGAGGTCAAATAAAGCAGCTAAATACTCGCCAGGGCAGATAATTGCTTTTATTTCCTAGTCTATCTCATATGCTCTGCCATTGGCAAATACGCCGTGATGGATGCCACAGTACCGCGACTTCGGGAGCTGCTGCTCCAACTCACAATTGCGGTCTCTGCTACCAGCACCGCGTATTTCTTCTATCGCTGGTATACAGTTCGCATGAGGTTTAGAAAATTGAAGGCAGCGGGACTGGTAAGTAACTTTCTCCGTAACCTTGTCTCTGGTTTATTCATCAGCGCAAATCTGACGAGCGAGGATCGCCACCGCAGCCTATGATGCCGCACTCGTTGCTCTGGGGTCACTTGGGGAAGCTCTTTGAGCTCTTCGTCAATCCCAAAGATATGCCCGATGATATGGCCATCAACTATGTGCAATGGCATATCGTCAAAGACTGGAAACGTCATTTCCCCGAGGAGGAACACTGCCCTCACGTCATATACATAGACTGGTGGCCGTTGTCTATGAGTTACGTGCTTGTCACAGATCCAGCGGTGGCATCTCAGTACCTGCAGAACCCCTCGGCACCCAAGATCATTGCTGAAAAGAACTTTGTTTATGCCTTCACTCGCAATCTGGACCTCATCTCCATGGACGGCGACCAATGGAAGGAGTGGCGATCCAGGGCCAACCCGTGCTTCAGCGCCCGGAACATCCTTGCCCAACTACCTGACATGCTGGAGGAGATGCAGATCTTCACCGGACTGATCAAGGACAAGGCTGGCAAGGATGGTGCCTGGGGAAAAGTCTTTCAGTTGGAAGAAGCAGCCATGGACCTGACGTTTGATGTCGTGTGCCGAACCACTGTCGGGGTCAGCTTTGGCGCACAGGGACGAAAGAAGGGTCAATGGGGGATCAGGGAAGCATTTGATGATATTGCTGAACTCTTCATCTTCGACGTCAACATCTTCTCTGTTTGGTCTTACATCAGTCCCATGCGAAACTACCGTCTCTGGAGGGGAAGGCGGACGATTGATCATACTCTGATGCCCTTGATCGAGGAAGAAGCCAAACACTCCAAAGGAGAGAGATCCAGGCCTCACAGGACAGTCCTCGAAGCGACTCTAAAGAACTACAACCGGTCTGCACAACAACCAAAGCTCAAGGGTCACTATCTCGAGACAATTCTGGGTCAGCTGAAGGGGTTTCTCTTCGGCGGGCATGACACCACCGCGACGAGTCTCTGCTGGGCCATACATGTACTTCAAAAGCACCCAGAGGCGCTCGAGAAGATGCGGGCTGAACACGACGCTGTGCTTGGCTCAGATCCCCAGATGGCCACCCAAAAACTTCATCAAGACCCGGCGTTGATAAATTCTCTCCCGTACACCACCGGCGTGGTCAAGGAAACACTGAGACTCTATCCCAGCATCGTTACCTCCCGCAAGGGCAGCAAAGACTTGAACCTAGTCAACGTTCCCGGCTACCCAGGCCTGTCCTTCCCCACTGAGGGCATGATGCTCTGGGACGGCGCGCAGGCCATACAGATGCGAGATGATCTGTGGACGCGAGCGACCGAGTTCGTGCCGGAGCGCTGGTCCGCCACAGCCGGCGATCCGCTCTACCCCCCAAAGGACGGTTTGCACGCCTTCGCGGTCGGTCCGAGAAGCTGTATAGCAAAGGATTTTGCCCTGACGGAGATGAAGCTCGGGCTGGTCATGCTGTCGAGGGAATTGGATTTTGCCGAGCCATGGGACGAGTGGGATAAGCAGCAAGGGAAGCCTGAGGGCGTGAAGGGGATGATCCGTGAGTATGGAGGTGACAGGTTGTACCAGATTCGTACGGCGACGGTTCCGCGCCTGAAGGACGGTATGCCTGTGAAGGTACGTCTGAGGTAGCAGATGAAGAAAGTTAGTGGCATTTGTAACTTGTTTACGCTATGGCAAAATGAAAAGGAAACTAGGTAGTATTGAGACTCGTCGATGTATATAGAACTTATCTATCTGGCAAAGGAAGCCATCCATCACCTCAGCTCTTGGCCTCAATCTCCAACAGCTCCTGCACCACTGCCGCTGCCTTCTCCATGCATTCAACGAAACGCTCCTTGTCTTTGTTGTTCATTACGATGATGAAGTACGCCTTGTCTGGCTCGATGAGATATTGCAGCCAGACCGAATCCGGATGACGAAGGATGAAGCCGAACTCGCCACCTCCAGCACTTCCGATATCGGTCGAACCGGTCATGACCCAATGCGGCCGCATGGCCTGGTAGACTGGATCAGTGTAGATAGTGGGCTTTTCTTCTCCTGGTCGCAGCTGAGTCTCCAGCGAAACTAGCTGGCGCTCGTAGCCCTTGCCCTGCATGGCTCTCTGAATGTTGGGCCCGTGGCTCCTTGCGGCATCCTTGAGTAGTGCCAGCTTGACAGCGGGTTCGACATTGGCATCGTCGACAAGGTTGCAGAAGCTCTGCATTTCCCTCGTATAGGTCTGGATGATGTCGATGCGTCCCTTGTGGTAGTGACCCATCGAGATGGCAGACCAGCAGGGCTCGTTTCTGCCAAGGTAGTACTTGGAACCAAGCTGGACCATGGTCTCATAAATGCCCTTGGCCGGCATTCGGATGGATTGGAAGTAGTCCTGGCCAAAGCGGTTACATGTCCATTTGGTGAAGCCAATGGTAGAGGTTTCGGTGACGTAGCGCTCGCGGATATGCCCGATGCGGTCCAACATGTTAGGCGACGTGTGGAAGGTGTACTGCTCCAATTGAACGGCTTCATCATTGACCATCTGGTTGTTCGTATCGTCACGCCGGTACGACTCGATGGCCTCAGTGCGTGCCTCATACAACTCCCGGATTGTGGTACCGTCGATCATGCTGTGATCGACATGCATCCCTGATACGCCGTTGGAGCAGACGATTAACTTGAGTCCCTTGTCGTACCAACGATTGAACCCCTTGTTGAGCAACATGGAGTCCATCCTTTCCTCACTATTGGTAGGGGCGGCCTCATCAAGGCAAACAAGGAACACTGCTCCTTGAACCATGTCAAGATAGAGCTTGTTGTCTGGATGGGCCTCTATGGCTGACTTTCGAATCTGTAGGATCTGGTGTCAGTAAACCTGTATGAAAATCGACCGAGTATGCTGAAAACTCACCCTGGCCCACGAGGTTCGATCATCAGCAGTGAGAATACCTTCCCAGGCATCGTTGCCCACATCCTTATCAAGAATGGCCTGGAAGGCAGCTTCGAGTTTGGCGAAAGAAATGAACTCTCCGCTAGCATCCACAGGGTCTACTCGGAACATGTAACCTTTCCTGAGGACTGCAATATACTCATTCGGGGGCATTTTGTGCATCCGGTCTACGCCTTCCACGGGCTCTCTGTAAGTATTGAAAAGCCAGTTGTGCATGTATGTGCATTGCGGTCGACCGCCGATGACAGTTGGTTCCATGGTACCGGCCTCGAGATTGCGCTTGAGTTTGAGGGCAGACAGCGAAACGATGGCTGCCCTCTCAGCTTGGCGATGTGGAAACTTGCTGAAGGCATCAGGGCCAGCCATGCCGCCCCAGGGAGACAGTGGATAGTTGCGCCCCGTATAGACCTGCTCGTTCGCAGGCTCGAACAGCCAGTTGTCGATGGTGGGATCTTGGAAGCGCTGCATTAGTCGGGCATGGAGTTTGCGGCCTAGACCGCCCGGCTGCTTCAGTTTGTTGAACTGATCGAGGAGATGAGTACGTTGTTCCGGAGTCATGAGGTGCTCAATCGCCTTGTAATAGAGATCACAGATTGTGTCCAAGTCCAGAAGAGGCATGACGGGCAGCTTTTGCGATGCAGCGCAACATTTGTGGCCATGAGAAGGCGCGGCTTCAGCAGAGCCATCACCGGTTTCTTGAGCACCACCGTGGCCAACAGCATCCGGAGCATCACCGTTTACGCCGTTGACCTCGCTCCCCTGGGCTTGTTTGTTGGCAATGGTAGACTTCTCGACGACAATGGCAGCCAATGATGTTATGCTTGGCGCGTCCAAGATTTGAGAGGTTTGGAGAGAAGCCTCCAACTCACGCCCAATCCAATTCTTGAGCTCAATGGCCACGAGTGAGTCGACACCGACCTCTACAAGTGGAATGCCCGTCCCAAGATCGTCACCACTGATGGCAACAAGCTCACGAATCCTGTTGGAGATGGCTTCAATGACGATCTTGTGCATCTCCTCTTGGTTACCAGCGACGGCGAGTAGCATCTGCCCGACGCTTGCAGTCCCGACGGCACGAGGCGCGCCAGTTTCGTCTGCAGCTGTCTCGATACCAGTCTGGGGCTGGATAATGTCGTTCATGAACCTTAGGTTGAATGTGCCATCATCAGGGATCGCACTGGGGTCAACACCCATTATCAACTGCGTGTAGCCATCCTGGCGTGCCTGCTCCCCCATCGAGTACTCGATGAGGGCCAGAACCTCGGAGAAAGTAACCATGACACCTCCTTGGCGGTGGAACATCTTCTTTCGGTGTGCTCCAGTCACATCAGCATCCGAACCTATAATGAGGGCAGGTTGAATGACGGTGAAGTGTGTCTTGAGGCCCGAGGTGGCCTGCTCAGCAACCTTTTGCAAACCAAAGCCCTCCTGGAATGCATTGCCAGTGTTGTAGTGTGTCTGGCCTTTACTTCCCAAAACACCCGCTGCCGACGACAAAAGAACGACGTGCTCGAGCTGATCGCTTGCAAAGGCATTGTAGACGTTCAGGGTCCCATCTCGCTTCGGCCGAACACCTTGGTTGAAATTCTGACCCGTCATGTTTTCAAGAACCTTGTCCACAAAAGAGGCAGCAGATTGAATGATACCTCGGACTGGCGGTAAGTTGGCGGCACACCAAGCCGCCACTTGGCGAACGCGAGCCTCATCCGTGACATCGCACGCAGGCCTATACAACTTGGCGCCGTGTTTTTCGAGCTCTGCCTCCAAAGCAACAACGTCTTGGGCGTATCTCGTTGTGCCACTTCGGTTGAGAGCCACGATATGCTTAGCTCCATGGGCTGCCAACCAAACACAAATCTTTTCTCCCAGAGAGCCTAAGCCTCCAGGAACCACATATGTCGCATCAGCCATGATAGTGAGCTCTGTTGGCTTCGGCACGGTTGCCCGGACAATAGCACCATCATTGACTTCCAGAATCACTTTGCCAGTCATTTGACCCTTGGAAACAAGCCTGAACGCTGTCTCTATCTGGCTGATGGGCAGGCTCTGAGTGGAGTGGATGCTGCTAATCTTGCCGTCATTAATGAGATCAATGACTTTATCCATAGCCTTGCCGACAATTTCAGGTCGTTGGCGGATCAGTAGACCAAGCCCGAGTGAGGTAAAGGTTGCATTCTTCCCATCAAGTGCTTGAATAGACGACTTATGTCCTTCACGCAGCTCGACAAATGTCCCAAAAGGAGCAAGGCAGCCCCAAGAATCTTGAAGGTGGGAGTCGTCAAGTGAATTCAGGATGACATTCACTCCTTGACCTGCAGTCTGGCGTAACACACCTTGCTTGTAATTTGTGTGCTGACTTGAGTAAACCTTGGTTTCTGCAACGCCGAGAGTCTCCACGACCAGCTTTTTGGCCTGAGCATCTTTCACTGTAGCAAAAACGTCGGCACCAAGCAGCTGCGCCATTTTGACAGCAGCCTGTCCTGTCGCTGTTTCTGCAGCGTGTACTAGGACAGTCTGCCCTGGCGTGAGCCTGGCAACATCGTTCAAAGCAAGCCAGGCTGTCGTGTATGCAAGCAATGCGGCGCTTGCATCGGGGAAAGACATACAAGAAGGCAAGCGTCGCATGAGCTCGAGATCCGGTCCCTTGATCCGAGGGCTGTTGGCGTAAGGCTCGCAAGACGCGCCACCAAGACCGCATACCTGGTCTCCAACCTTCCACTGGTTGCTAAGACCCGTACCGACGGCAGTTATCACACCAGCCCATTCTGACACCCAAGCCGGGCCATTTGTTTGGTCTTCACCGAGGTGACCCATAGCCATTTCCACGCCGTTGGAGTTCACGCCATACGATTTAGCTTGAACTTCGACCTCGTGGGTTCCGAGAGGTGTCCTTGGCCCGTCATCGGTGAAGCGCATGCTGCTTAGAAGACCCGGAACTTCAACTTCCAGCTTCAGAGGTCGTTCTGGAGCCAGGGCGATCTCCTCTGTAACAGCTGTACCTCCGTTTTGCGCTGTCTTGCCTTGAGACCATCGCTCGTAGTGGGGAGCAACCCGAAGTCTTGGAACCACTACAGCATTGTTGTTGTATTGGTATTCCAGCTCGCAGATCCGGTCTCTTTGCTCAACGAATGAAACTTTTAGGATACCACTTACGACTTGAAGGATAGCCGAGTGGTCTGGCAAATCTTGTTTCACTGTCAGGGTGACAAGCTTTAGACCTTCGGCTTCTTTCCGAATAACACGGGTGAAACCAGTAGCCATAAGCATATCACTCTCAGACTCGGAGTTCTTGCCATCGGATCTCATGCTGATCCAAACGACTGACTTTGCAGCGAGTGCGAGCGACCTGATTTCGGCAAAGGTTGAAGATGAAGGTTCTAAGAGCAGCGGAGAACTACCTTCGTCAAGGATGATATAGGTAGCCGCTGGGTCGATCAGGCCTTCTGGCAGCCATGACGAAGAGGACGAGACTGCAGCCGAAGTAACGCCTTTCAACGCAGTGTCGTTGGAGATGACGTCCGAAAGGTGGCTAGCGAAATCACGAAGCTTGCCGTGAAGATCTGGGATGATCTGGATGGACAGTGGTACACTCGCGCCCCTTGGAGAAGCGAGCGCGATGGAGACGACGCAGTAGAATGAGTCGATATCCGAAGGTTGGGTATCTAAGCCGACTGTTGCCGGCTCCGGCGCGCCGAAGGAATTCTCATTGAGCAGTTGCCTCAATTCGCCTGGCACTGTACCTTGACCGACGAGAAGTAGAGCACCCCCTGGTCGGAGGAGGCTCCGCACATTGCGTAGAATATGTGCTACGTCGCCCGTGGTAGAGTCATCGTAGTTGACAATGACAACGTCATAAGACTCAGAAGCTGGTGGCTGGTTTCCTTCTGATGGGTAATCCTGACTGAGGTCAAGGACTTGGAATCTTGTCGATTCACTCAATTTAATATCCGTGGCTTCGAAGGATGACTTCAACTCTTCAAGTGCGTCGGACGATTGGGCACAAATATCGTACGACACTGTTGACTGTCTCGTGGCTCCCAACACAGCGGCGCTGACGTTGGCAAGCGACTTGTTTGTCGTCTCGAGTATTCTCAAAGTTGGTTTCTTCAGAGAGTACCGTGAGAGGTAGCCTGAAACGTGTTCTTCCAATTGCTGCTGGGACAAGAGTCCTCCAGAAGGAGCTGAGAAGAAATCGGCATCCTGCTCCCATTCTATGTGCAAAGGCCTCTTAAATCTGCGATCAGGGTCTTCTAAGTGTTGTCCCTCTCCAATAGCGACTACTTCCAGTCCGGATATGGAGAGTAGGGGCTCCGAGGCAGCTTCGTCGTTGTCCCTCGGCACTACCAAAATCTTGGTAGCCCTGGGTGACGTCGACTCAATCACGACATCGACTAGGCGTCCAGGCTGACTTGGCATGACGGAGGAGACAGTCAATTCGCTAATCGAAGTTGGCATCACAGATCCTGACTTGCGGGATTGTGAGTCCAAAGGGATCAGGGCATGTGTGATCGCGTCCAAGGTTGAGGGATGGATCAGATGCGGGTGCATGTGCTGACCAGGCATCTGGCTGCTGACATCTGGGATTTCCACTGTCGCGACGGCTCGCCGATCTCCAAGCTTGATGGTCTGTATATCTGCGAACATGGGACCATACAAATTGCCATTCGCCTTCATCTCAGCGTAGATTGCATCATGATCAAGAGTATCTGGGCATGAAGCTCGGATCTTCTGGAGCCATTCAGCTCTAGCGGAGGCGGCAATACCCAACTCACGGCTTCCCTCGACATCATTTGCATCGGCGTCATGCCTAGAGGTTATGAAGACAGAACCTCGGCAGTGCTCAGCCCATTGGCCGCTTGGGGAGATGGACACGACAGAGAAGTCTCGCGGGGTGAAAACATCACCTCCACCAGTCAGAAAGAGCTGGACTTCAACTGTTTCGGGACTGTCGGGTACCACTAGAGCCTTAAGGAAGTGCACATCTTGTACTTTGACTTGATGCGGGGCGTCGAGAGGGTTTGTCTGACCAGGTCGTAGTTCACTGGCAAGTTGCAAGATCGCCTCAATTGCCATGCATATATAACCAGATCCTGGGAATATCATGAAGTTATCGACAACATGATCCCGTAGCCATGGTTGTCGGTCGACACTCAGGATTTGGCGCCATGTTGGGTTGATAGAGTTGCCTGAAACCACGCGTAAACCCAAGATGTCATGGTATGGGTGTTGGCGGAACCGGTATGACGCGCTAAGCCTTGACTCATGCCAGAAACGAGTAGACAGGTCCCAAGAGTACGGCGGCAGAGTGGTCAAGACCTTGGACGGGTGTGTGTCTAGGGCGCCGTAAGAGTTGGCGGCAGCAATGTCTACAGGGCATCCTAGCTCGAGAGCCTTGCCCGCCGCGGCGAGCATCGAGGAGCGAGCATCTTGGCCGCGAACCAGCACGGATGTGTATTGATGGTCAAAGTCGGGCAAGCGTAGTGCCTGGATCGTTTGCGTGAAGGGGCTCTTGAGGGCAGCGTGGGGCCCGACCTCGATAAACAACGGGGTGATGGCGCCACCGCCTGTCTTTTGGTTCTCCTCGGCAAGGGCCAGGCATAGAGTCTCGAGTCCCTCGCTAAAGCGCACTTGTGATACCAGGTTCTCGACCCAGTAGTTGGAGCCGAAGCCAGAAGACTTTTCTTGGGTCGTTGCAGAGGAGAAGAAGCGGATGCCACCCGCAGAGAGGGAACTGCCTGAGACTGAAACAAGTGATGTTAGTATAGTTTCCCGCTGAATGAGATGGTGGGTTCCTGTTACTTACTGTTTCCAAGTTCTTCCTCATAACGAGGGGCGACAATACTCATATGGTGGCTGTGATAGGCAGTATCAACACGCAGAAGCCTGTTGAAAACGCCATCGTTCTCCAAGAGCTTTTGGACATGCTCTACTGCGTTTCGGTCGCCGGTGAGGGTTGTGCTGAGGGGACTGTTGATGCAAGCAATTGACGCCAAGGCAACCTGCGAAGGCCATTATTTTGTTAGCATAGCTCGCATTTGAACACCGACAAGAATGAGATATCAAACATAACGTACGTCGCGAAGTTCCTGGTTGGCCCGTTCCAGGTATGGCAGCACCTCAGGCTCGCCGAGGCCAACAGCCATCATAGCGCCAGGCGATGGCACAGAGTCTTTGACCCATTGCGAGATCTGACTCCTTCGTAGCGTAATCTGCATGACATCCTCCTGCGTAATAGCGCCAGCAGCGTACGCAGCTGCGATCTCTCCGCTCGAGTGTCCCAGCACCGCTTGTGGCACAATCCTCAGCTTTCTGAGCAGATCAACCAAGGCGACTTGCACTGCGGTGCTAGCCGGTTGAGCGACTTCACTCTGGTCCATCTTTGAGTTGCTTTTGTCTTTCAGAAGTTCTTCTACCAGGCTCCAGGTCATTCCGAGGGACTGGAGGATTTGGTCTGATCGAACAATCGAGTCCCGGAAGGCGCTGTTTGTCTGTAGAAGCTCGCGGCCCATGGCATACCATTGTGCTCCCTGGCCAGTGAAGAGAAAGACAATGGGCTGAGGTCGTGATAGGGAGGCTCTCACGGATCCAAGGTTTGTCATGGATGTGAGGAGATCTTCTGCTTGTGATGCCACGCATGTCGATCGCCAGGCCATTAAGCTGCGTCGGCAACCCAGCGTCCATGCAAGAGCTTGCAGGTCGATATTCTCTTTGCAATCGGTAATCCATTGCTGGAGTTCTTTCACGCCAGCCGTCAGAGAGTTCTTTGCTTTAGCTGTGAAGACGAAGAGCTGCGGTGATGTGGACTTTGCCGGCTCGTCCTGTGGGGTCCCGTTGGTTTGGATGCTGTTGGACTGTGTGACGTTCAGGTCGTGGCCATTAACGTGGTGGCCGTTTACCCCTTGCCAGTTCAAAAGGGTTCCGCCGCTGGCTGATTCTAAAATGACATGGCCGTTGGTCCCGCCAAAGCCGAAATTCTGGACAGATGCGCGACGCGACAAGGAGCCGTCTTTGCGAAGCCTGGGCTCCCAGGGTTCCAGGCCCTTTGGAATCTGCGAAACACGAGTTAGTATATACTCGCCGATATAATGCATATTGTTCTGAGATTTGTTCTTACCCTCACAGGATACGTGATGAGATGCTTGATACTTGACTTGACCTCCACCAGGCTAGGCAGCGATGGGATGAAGCCCTTCTCGAGCATCAGGACCGTTTTGATGACGGCTGCAATACCGCTTGTGGACTCGGTGTGGCCCACGCTGGCCTTGACCGAGCCGAGCAGAAGTTCGGAGTCTCTGTTCTGGCAAAAGACGTTCCGGATCGCCGTCATTTCAACCTTGTCGCCTGCCTGGGTGCCAGTTCCGTGGGCCTCTACGTAATCTGTCTCGCGAGGGTCTAGGCCTGCCTCTGCGTAGACAAGCTCTGCAAGCTCCTGTTGTGCTTCTGGGCTAGGGTACGAGATGCCGTTGGTCTTGCCATCGTGGTTGACGCCCGAATTCCGAATAATAGCTCGGATTGGGTCGCCGTCGGCAATGGCGTCGTCCAAGCGCTTTAGAACCAGCGTCGCGACACCTTCACCTCTCCCGTACCCATCGCCCCGTTCATCAAAGGAATAACTTTTCCCATCGTCGTTGAGCATACTAGTATATCCAGATTAGAAATGTCTGTAGCTGAGAGTCTGGTAACTTACTTGAGGAAGGTTTCTCCAAACATAATGTCTGGAGTCAATATTAAGTTGGTGCCACAGGCCAGGGCGAGGTTGCTCTCGCCTGTTCTTAGCGTCTGGCAGGCAAGGTGCAGGGCAACTAAACCTCCCGAACATGCCGTGTCTAGAGTTAATGATGGCCCTTTTAGGTCAAGAAAGTAAGACACTCGATTTGCGATCAGAGACTTGGTTGTCCCAAGTAGGTGGTGTTTTGCTAGCTCGTGCGTGTCTTTCAGCAACATTGTCTCCCAATCCTGACTAAAGAGGGCCACATATACAGCGGCCTTGGAGCCTCTGACAGTTTCCAGAGGCATGCCGGCATTCTCTAAAGCTTCATATGCCGTTTCTAGGAGGATCCTCCCTTGAGGGTCGAGAGTCTTTGCTTCTGCTGATGCCACGCCGAAAAAGTTGGCATCCCTGGGTCATAAGCCTCGACGTTAGCCCTATCAAGCCCATGTAGAAGTGTTGAAGAGAATGATCAGACTTGCTTACCATAGCCCTAGATCTCTTTGCAGAAAGTGGCCACCGCGATGGTTAATTGCTTCGTGTACGCTGGTGCCTGGGTGATAGAAGGAGTGCTCATTCCAACGATCTGCCGGCACCTTACTCCAGGCACTCCGACCTTCAGAGACGAGCCTCCAGAGATTTTCCGGGTCATTGGCACCACCTGGAAGCCTGCATCCCATGCCAACAATGGCGATGGGAACAGGTGCCCGTGGTTTGTTGGGCTGTGGGGCATCCATACTTGGAGACTCAGTCACAAAGGGGGAAGTGTGGAGGTATGAGTTGAAGCTCGCACAAGACAGGAAATACGACAATGATCGTGAGTTTGAATTTAAAAATTACGGAGCACTCTCGTCTATAAAAGTCCTGTTGATAGTACTTCGTCGGCAATATGTCGTTGCGGCTTGAAGAACAATCCGCTGAGCACGGCTCCGGAGCTCCCAGCCAATGCCGATTCCCTCTATAACCAGGCACGCTACTTGCAAATCCAGGATTGTGATCCCCCGCACCCTTGGTGTATTCAATAAAGCCTGATGTCAGGCCTGCGCCAAGGGTGATAGTGCTCCAGATATGACTCAGATAGACTAAGAGAACAGCTACCCTTCCAGCTTCTGTTACTGAGCACTTCGTTACGACGTCAACCATTCCTGAATAGCCTGGAGTCTAGGAGTGCCGGCCCGGCGATGCGCTTAGCGGGAAGGAGTCAAGCTATGCAGGCAAGCTAAGATGTCGCAAATATTCGACATGAGAAGAAAAAAAAGATAATGATGGGGTGAGGTCTGTGTCAAGGTACATGCACCCATGCTGTGCAAACCGCAGATCAGCTGTTTCCGCTGCATAGGACCCGCAACCGTAGCTGACGGGATTGAGAACCTAGCCGCCAAGACCTTGCCCATTGTTTGAGTTACGGGTGGTAGCCTCTAACTCGGCAATTCCCCTGTGCGTCCTAGTTGTGTTGGGACGGTGTGAGGGCCGAAGTATAGGCCCCACAAGTAGAGCGTCTATTTAGCCTCGATCTACAGAGAACTACTGTATATAGTATATGCCGGCTTCGTGAGGTGTTCATAGTCTGTAATTGGCCAGAACCCATCCACCCCGAGGTGGGGTAATGGGGTAATGAGGGGTGGAAGGCGTTGTGTAGGGAACATGTACAGTAGTGGCTGTGCTATGATTGTGTCTCACTGTTCCGACCCCTCTTGGCATGTATATACGTAATATGCGTAATATCCTTGTAAATAGACTGTACTTTGGTTTTACCCACACCTTAGGACCCCGCAGCAACCCTAGACTCTCGGGCATACAACGTGTCTGACATGCATGTTGACTACGGGTTCAGTCTGCGAGATGCACGGCGTATTCAAGGAACTCTGGGTCCTGCAGCAACATGTCCATCTCCTGCTCAAACAAGTTGAGAACCACTTCAACACCCCCACCGGAAAGCTTGGGTAAAAAGAAACAGGTCCTTACCGACCTGTTGAACCAGTCCATTGGAGGACGCAGGGCCTCGGGGCACCCACCGTTGCCAAAGAGCTGCCCCCCAAAGTCGAGGTCGGAAGCCGGCAAAGACAAGAGTGGGGAGATTTGGAGTGCTGTGCCGTCGAGCGGCATGTCTGCATTCTGCAGCCGGTTAAAGTCAGGCAGAGCATCTGCGAGTTCGTAAGCGTCCATCAGAGTCTTGGGGTTCACGCCCGCGGCCCCCTCGCGGACAAGACGTGCGATCGACGCCAAGCTTGTATCGGCACTTGTCAGCTGCGCCAAAGGCATCAGAGCAAGATTGACGCATGTCAGGTTGCCGAGATAACTTGACAGGAGTAAGTCTGAGGCAAGTTGTCCCCGGCCGTCCATCATGATGGCTACTGCTGCCCATGCCTCTTGCTTCTGGACATCGGATGTGTTGTGGGGGTCTTGAAGCGCGGCATTCCGTCGCGCCATGAGAGTACTGCGCCATGTAAGGGCACTGAGAGCATCTGTTGTTGAAACACCAGAGTTGCCACCGTCGACGCTGTTCTTGTAGAGAAGAGTCAAGCGATCTGCAGGAATATAGAAGATGGCCGACTTCATCGGCACTTCTGTCAATGGAGTCGGCGGTGCATGGCTAGCCCCGGTCGCAAATACCGGAGGCGGAGGCCCGGTCCGACCGAACAACCGCCAAGCTGCAGAGTCGGGAGAATCCTTCGAGCCGCGCGCTTGGCAGGCACCGGCTAATAGAGTCCTGTCGGACATAGCCGGTAGAATGGCAGTGGCCGAGACGTCGGATTGCAGCTGTATAGCGCGGCAATGCTCTGCCCACAAATTGATGATGGAGATGGCGGCCGTCCCATCGCACACAAGATGCTGAGGACCCGCCAGAAGGATGCAACCGCCAGGAATGAAGGTCGCCTGAGCCTTGAAAACGTCGGGACCTTTACCCACATCGGGCGTGAAGCTGATCCATTCAGGCAGGGAATCGGGTAGGGCATCTGTGGGGAAGCCCTCTTCTCGTAGCTCGTCAAAGGTCTCCCCAGTGTCAAACTGATGGAAGACGAGTTGGCTTGGCCACGGCCCGGCAGCACATACATGGTGATGCCGAATGACGAGCTGCCCAGGTCGATAGTCTTTAGCGTCGGGATCCTGATGCCAGGTCTGGCCCGAAAGCCACGGCAGCTGAGTAAAGGTCCGGTGAAGTCCCTCGTGAAGGACCTTGAAGACGGACTCGGGAGTAACGCCCGGCATTAGGGGCAGATAGAAACGAAAAGCGCAGTAATGGCGGGGCGCTGCATGGTCAATAGGGCTGAGGGGGGTCTCAATCATGTCATCCATCTCAGCGGGGTGGCAGCTAGTAGAGGGTGTGTGTTGGGGTTCGGGTAAAAGATAGACAAGGCGGATTCGAAGCCTTGAGAGATATAGTTTGGCACTTTATAATGTAGGAAGACACCCAGGCACATGAGTCAGACGGCCCGACTATCCAGGGCCCAAGGATGTACACACGATATCAGCCGGATTCATGATCCACACTATCCTTGACGACTAGCAGCTCTATGGTTGAGTCAGTTCCTCGGGAGTGAGTGATCCGAAATCCAATGGAAACCACGGAAAGCTTTGGTTGGTTTCATTGCCTATAGAGTTGGAAGGGTAGGCCGGTCTTTGAGAGAGGGGAGAAAGAGAGGAGAACCGATTCTTCCTTCAGTCTCATCAAGACCTACCTGAGTTTAATATTCACCAAGACAGACCTTATAGGCAAAGTTAAAGTGAAAATGACTATGTCAAATGGGACCATTGAAGACGCGGGAGTCTTAACCAATGACTTGAATGGAGCGTCGTATCCAACCCCGTCTGAAATGGGCGATATCTACATGATGAACGGCCATGCAAGCACTCCCGCCACAACGCCCATTGCAATCATAGGCCTGGGCTGCCGTTTTCCAGGCGACGCAACGAGCCCTGAAAAGTTCTGGGAGCTCGTGTCTGAGGGTCGCGGAGCTTGGTCCGAGATTCCAAAGGACCGCTTCAATGCTGCCTCGTTCCAGCATCCCGAGCCATCAAAGATTGGAAGTGTAAGTGGAAATGGTGCAGTCTAGGTTCACGAGCTGCAACCCACGTACGTATGCTGACATTCTGTTGTGTCCTAGTCAAATATTTGGGGCGGGCACTTTTTGAAGGAGGATGTCTCCCTTTTCGATGCGTCCTTCTTCAACTTGTCTGCAGAGGTGGCAGCAAGTATGGATCCCCAGACGCGTCTACAGCTGGAAACCGTCTTCGAGGCTGCGGAAGATGCAGGAATCACACTCTCGCAGCTGGCAGGGTCACAAACATCCGTATTCGCTGCGTTGTGGGTTAGGGAGTATCATGACTCCATGATGAGGCGGCCCGAGTCACTTCCTCGCTACTATCTCACCGGGAATGGAGGGGCCATGGCTTCAAATCGTATCTCGCACTTCTTTGACCTCAAAGGTGCCAGTGCCACGATTGATACAGCCTGTTCAAGTTCGCTAACGGCCCTACACCTGGCGTGCCAGAGTCTTCGAACAGGAGACTCAACCATGTCCATTGTAGGTGGCGCCAACCTCATCCTCAACCCGGATATGTTCATTGCCCTGTCGACATTGGGCATGGCAGGAACCCAAGGACGCTCGTATAGCTTCGATCAGAGGGCAGAAGGCTTTGGCCGTGGTGAGGGAGTCGCAGCTCTCCTCTTGAAACCCTTGAAGGATGCCCTGCGCGATGGCGATCCGGTCCGTGCTGTTATCAGAGAGACCGCCCTGAATCAGGACGGCAGAACGCCAACCATCACTTCTCCCTCTCAGGACGCCCAAGAGGAACTAATCCACATGTGCTATAAGCGGGCTGGCCTCAACCCTCTGGATACTGCCTACGTAGAGACACATGGCACAGGGACCATGGTTGGTGACTCCATCGAGGCTGGCGCCATCGGCCAAGTCCTCGGCAAGGGGCGTCCAGCAGACAAACCTCTTCTAATCGGCTCAGTAAAATCCAATATTGGCCACCTTGAAGCTGCTTCTGGCCTGGCGGCAGTCGTCAAGGTGGCATTGGCACTTGAACATGGCTTCATTCCGCCAAACTACGACTTTATTCAAGAGAGCCAGAAAATCCCTTTTCGCGACCTGGGGATTCGAGTCGCAGCCGAGTTGCAGCAATGGCCTGCACACTTACCTCGACGAGCCTCGATCAATAGCTTTGGGTACGGAGGGACCAACTCTCATGTGATCATGGAGGCGGCCGAGTATCACCTTCCTGGAGCTGATGGATATATCAAAGGATCTGAACTTAATGGCTCTACCTTCAGTACGAACAGACTTGACGCATCTATTGCTAACGGATCTCAAGCCAATGGTTCCGCTGCCAATGGAAATGGGGTCAACGAGTCTTCTATCAACGGATCTGGAATTCATGAACCTTCCCCTATTACACCTGGTGTCAATGGCTCCTATCTCTCGCGTAATGAGTCATCTCACAAGCCAACATTGGGTCGGTTCATTCTACCTATCAGCGCGAGAGACGAGGCCGGAGTAAAGATGATGATGTCTAGACTCAAGGAGTTCCTGCGAGACAAACGCCAACATTCCGACTTGAAAAGCCTCGCATACACCCTGACCGAAAGACGGGAACGCTTCTCCTGGACAGCCGCACCTCAAGCTGCTGGTCTGGAAGAGCTCATGGAGAGTTTGGGCAGCAGGGACCTAAAGCCAGTGCTCAGTCGCGCCGCACCGAAACTCGGGTTTATCTTTAATGGACAGGGGGCACAGTGGTTTGCCATGGGGCGTGAACTCATGGGGGCATATCCAGTGTTTGACCAGTGTCTAGATAAGGCGGACAGTCACCTTCAATCCTTTGGCTGTGAGTGGTCTCTCAAGGAGGAACTGTGTCGCGACAAGCAGAGCTCGCGCGTCAACGAGACACAACTCTGCATTCCGCTCTGCGTGGCACTCCAGATCGCATTGGTCGTCCTCCTCGAGTCGTGGAACATCAAACCAACAGCTGTTACCGGCCACTCCTCGGGTGAGATTTCGGCTGCCTTCGCGGCTGGGGCCCTTAATCTTCGCAGTGCTATGGCAGCAGCGTATTTCCGTGGCTTAATCACGGCCAGGGACCTCGTTACGGACAAAAGCGTACCTGGATCTATGATGGCAGTTGGCCTTGGTCCAGAAGCTGTCCAGCCATACCTGAATAGCACCAAATCTGGAAAAGTTGTCATCGCCTGTGTCAACAGCCCAGCGAGCGTCACTCTGTCTGGGGATACCGCCGGTGTCGAAGAGCTGGAAGCTCTCTTCAAAGCCAACGAGGTATTCGCCCGTAAGCTCGTTGTCCCTGTTGCCTACCACTCCCACCACATGGATCGACTCGCAGACAAGTACCAAGCAGTCCTTGAAACCAACATGACGATGAACTCTACCCTTAACGGCGTCGCGTTTGCGTCACCAGTCACCGGCTCCTGGATCTCAGAGTCTAAAGATCTAGGCCCTACACATTGGGTCAAGAATATGCTACAACCTGTGCTCTTTGCGCAATCCTTTCACTGCATGTGCATTGGCGAACCAACAACCGATGCAGGCTCCCAGGAGGCTACGAGGAACATTGATATAGTTGTCGAGATTGGTCCTCACGGCGCGCTTGCGGGTCCTATTCGACAATGTCTATCCGCTTCAGAAAGCCTTAAAAATGAAGGTATCGGCTACTACTCGTGCTTGACTCGCGGCGTTGATGCTATCCAGACAATGCAAGGTCTTGCCGCAGCATTGCTCAACAAGGGCTACCGGGTTGACTTGAGAGCCATTAACTTCCCGAAGGGAGCACACAACGTTTCTGTTCTTCGGCTGCCTTCCTATGCTTGGAATCACTCTACCTCATTGTGGCTCGAGCCGCGCCAGAACCGGGACTACCGTCTTCGTAAGCATGCAGTACATGATCTCCTTGGTGTCGTGGTTCCGGAATGCAACCCATCAGCACCGTCCTGGAGACACCAGATCCTCTTGTCGGAGATTCCATGGGTCCGTGACCATGTTGTGGACAATGAGATCGTGTATCCTGCTGCTGGCATGATCGCCATGGTCATTGAAGGCCTACGCCAGCTCTCAGATCACGAGGAACATATTGAGGGATACTTTATCCACGATGTTGAGATAACCAATGCGGCTATTGTGCCAGACACGCCCCAGGGCTTGGAGCTGTGTTTATTCTTGGGTGACGTTGACAACAAAAGCCTTCGCGGCGATTACCGCAATTTCACAATTTTTGCTGTTCCACAACAAGGTGACTGGATCGAATGCTGCAAAGGGCTGATCCGCGTTCACACAAGTGCAACCCAGGATAGCCGCGCATTGGGTCATGCTCTGCCATCGCCAACTACCGTTGCTGACTCTGAGCCTGAGAGCGAGGAAGTTCAAGCTGATGAACTATTCGAACAACTCCAAAGGGTCAGCTTGCGATACGGCAAGACATTCCGAAATCTCGACAAGATTCGTCGCGGTCAAGGGAGGTCAAGGGTCACGTTTCACGTGGCCGATTCTGCCTCAACTATGCCTCGGGGTTTTCAAAGCAAACACGTCATTCATCCAATTACACTCGATTCCGTTTTGCAAGGCGCTTTCACGGTCATTTCTCCCGAACAGGCCAATGCCATGGGGGGCTCAGTGCCTCGGTCGATTCAGAGCATGTACGTCTCCGCCAATATCAGTACCGCTTCGGGGCACAAGTTTCTCGCGAGGAACAAACTCCTCGATACCGACTCGAAGGGCTTTGAGGCTTCCATGGTTGTCTCAGACGTTGATGCGGCATGTGATGCATCGCCTGTTGTCTTAGAGGTCACAAACATCCGATATCAGGCGTTAGGAGGCAGTATCACAGCTTCCAATTTGCAATCCACCAGCAACCTGTCGCTTCGGACAGAGTGGGTTCATGACATGTCTATTATTGGAACCGAAGCGTATAAACAGTCCCTTCAGGGCAGGATTTCTCAGGAAGAGGCTCTGCTTTTAGAGGATCTGAAGCGCGCTTCAGCGTATTTCATCCATGATATCTTGCAGAGGTTGACGCAGGAAGACATTGACCAACTTGAATGGCATCACAAGGTCATGTACGAGTGGCTTCTGTATCAACAGGACCTCGCCACAAAGAATGAGATCGCCCCCAGGAGCTCAGCTTGGGCCAGAGCTAAGCCGGGCATCAAGCAACGCCTATGGGATCAAGTTGCTGCCGCCTCGGTCAATGGCGAGATGTTGGTCCGCATCGGCAAGAATCTCCTCGGTATTATGAGAAAGCAAATTACCCCTCTAGAGCTTATGATGGAGGGAAAGCTTCTCTATAAATACTACGAGAAGCTGCTTCGTATGAACCGGTCATTCGATCAAGTAGAACAAATAGTCCGGACCTTCTCACATGCTTGCCCGCGGCCCAGAGTCCTCGAGATAGGTGGCGGAACGGGCTCGGCTACTGGACCTACCTTGCGGGCTATGAGCAGCGGTATTGATGGTGTACATGAGCCTCGCCTCTCTCGTTACGACTTTACCGATGTCTCTCCAGGGTTTTTAGAGGCTGCCCACGACAAATTTGCACCGTGGGCACACCTAATGACTTTCAAAACACTGGATATTGAGAACGATCCAGAGGAGCAAGGCTTTGAACTGGAGAGTTACGATCTTGTCATTGCTTGCCAGGTTCTTCATGCTACCAAGGATATGGCCCACACGCTGACCAACGTGCACAAACTTCTGAAGCCTGGTGGGAAGCTCATCATGGTCGAGACAACACAGGATGCTGTAGATGTGCAGCTCGTCTTCGGGACAGTGCCAGGGTGGTGGCTTAGCACAGAGCCAGAACGGAGATACAGTCCAAACATGCCAGTGAGCATGTGGGCTGACATCCTTGGACGGACTGGTTTCTCCGGAGTTGACCTGGCCGTCAATGACTGCGAGGATCAGCGCAACTACGCTATCAGTGTCATCGTGTCGACAGCTCTGCCTACTACTCCTGCTGAGTATCCTTCATCTGTGGCCCTCATTCACGGTCCGACAACTCCTCCTCAGGGATGGTTGGCAGGTCTCCAAAGTTCCATTCGATCGAAAACCGGCGTTGAACCATCTGTAACGAGCCTTGATGAGTTCGTGCCAGACGGCACAGTGGCCATTTTCTTGGCTGAAATCGAAGCTCCCATTCTCGACGGAATAGACGTCCCAACTTTCGACGCCATCAAGCGCATATTGAACGATTCCAAAGGATGCTTCTGGCTTTCTCGAGGTGCTTCAATCAAGTCAGCGTTGCCCGAGCGGGCCCTTCACATTGGTCTGCTACGCACACGTCGTCTGGAAGACACTGTCAAAAGGTACGCGGCGTTGGATCTAGACAGCAAGGACCCTGCCTGGTCAGATTCCAGCATTGGTCACATCGCCGACTACTTTGCCAAGGCGTTCAACTACACAACTGACAAGTCGGCTATCGACTTTGAGGTTGCCGTCCGTGGCAATGACCTACTCTTGCCCCGAGTCACTCCAGACAACCTGGAGTCCATGGACGCACAGCCCAACAGCAACTTGAACCATTTCAACCCTGAACCCCAGCCATTTGGTGCATCATCGGATCGTGCTCTATGTTTGGACATCAGAACCCCAGGCGGGCTCGACAGCATCTCATTTGTTGAGGACGAGGCTGCAGCAGAACATCTAGACCGCGATTTTGTTGAAATTGAGGCAAAGGTCTTTGGTATCAACTCAAGAGACGCGGCGTTCACTGTAGGGAAGCCTGGTGATGCACCGATTGGCTTCGAGTGCAGCGGTATCGTTACTCGAGTTGGCTCTGTGGGAAGCACTTCCGACAACGATGCCCACATTCCTCACGACTTCAAAGTAGGCGACCACGTCTGTGGCTTTTCCACTGGACATGGCCGCTTAGGGCACAAGGTCCGCCAGCACTATACGTCAATGGCCAAGATACCTGACGATATGTCCTTTGAAGCCGGCGCCTCAATTCCAATCGCCTTCGTCACCGCGTACTATAGCGTCCTCGATAAAGCACGTCTTGAGAAGGACGAGAGGATCCTCATTCACTCTGCAGCTGGTGGGGTCGGACAAGCAGCTATCATGCTCGCGCAGTCTGTTGGTGCTGAGATATTCGTCACTGCCGGCTCGCAGGAGAAGCGCGATTTCCTGAGAAATGTGTACGGGATTGAAGAAGATCACATCTTCTCCTCCCGTGATGTCTCCTTCGCGGCAGGAGTCAGGGCTGCAACGAAGGGCTACGGAG
>JAAGWO010000843.1:0-31165 GCA_013266205.1 Fusarium decemcellulare
TGTAGCAAAAAAAGCTAATCTAGAAGAAGTAATAGAGCAGTAGATCGAGCGCATATTTACATCCAAATACCAAGGATAAAGTTTCAAGATTTATTACTCTATAGTCGCGTATTATATGCCTATGCTTGCCCTCATGTGTTTCAACCCAATCAGGTCTCCTTGGGCTGTCTGCTGCAACTCCTGAGGGATATACTCCGGGGTATAGCCTCCCCCAAAGTCTATTACTACAGCCTCTTCATCTGAATCAATCATGACGTTATCCGGCTTGACATCACCCCAAACGATACCAATTTCATGCAGCTGTTTCACCGTGGCTTCAATCTGAGCCATCCACTTCCTCCGTAGCGCCTCAGAGGCATCGCGCAATCGCGATCGAAGAGTCTTCCCGTGAATATATTCCAATAAGAACCCCATCAAGCACGTTTGACTCTCATCCCAAACAACCAGGCCGATGAGCTTCGATGTTCGAATCGGAGGGTTGAATTTTCCAGCATTGCGATGACTCTGATCGAGTATATCTAATTCTCTCTTGTGGCCGTGGTCTTTGAACCCGGCTTTGAAGAAGAGCGGTTCGTCGGAGCCAAGTCGGCGAACCTTTTTTGGAATGTCGCTCAACTCGCAATCCTTGAGATCAGTATCAACCCTCTCAAGTTCCGAAGCTGCAATGAGAGGAACATGCGGTAATGATGAACGGAGAATCGTCTCCGTCCTTCGTTTGCCGGGGTTAGGAGGAGAGTCCGACAGAGTATCAACGATCTGGGTTCTTGGGCTCAAGTCGCCGTATTTTTCCGGGTTGTATTCTTCCTGGATGGCATGTAGACTCCCGTCCTTGTTGACAAGAGAAAATGCAAAGGTGAGAGGAGAAAAATAATGCAGAAGGGTGACAGTTTTGTTGGCACCTCGCTCGGGGGTCGGGGCTTCTTTCTCAATGATGCTGTGGAGAGGAGCTAGGATCCACTCTTCAAACTCATACAAGGTATCGGGGGCATCAATATCATCTTTGAAGGCGTTGAACTCTTGAAGTAAGTCTCCTGGGCCGTGAAGGTCTTCCGCCTTTATCCCAACATGGAATCGGACGCCGTTGTACAGGAAGGCGTAGTCGATGTTGCGGGCAGACATTATCAAGTCAAGCATGGAGAACGAGGGGATAGGGCCTCCATTCTTGCAATCTGCTTTTTCTACGCTCATCTAAATCAGATACAAGGGAAACAGGGAGTCAATTATCTTAGCGTCCACATATGGAAGTTCTATTACGCGTACCTCGTCATAACGGAGTTTCCCTAAATGCTATTACTATCACCACCTAAACGAGCGTCACGTGCAGAAACAAGAGCTTGAGAAGCAACAATTCAGAGTGTCAATGATGTGGATGAGAGGTGGATGGGATGTGGAGGTCTGAAAGTCGGTCTCGGAGTGAGGTGTGGAGAGATGGTGGGGTTGATAGATGGGCAGCGTTGGAAAATAATTGGCCGACGGCCCGAAACGGGCCGGCGAGGAAGCTTCCCAGTCACGTACATTCCCAACTTAGGCCACAGAGATGATGCTTACGCCTCAAGGCCCCCTTAAGACGTGAATAGCCTCTATGAGGGCATCTTCAATTTATCATGTTTACCCCATCACTCATGGGATAGTGTCTGACTTGCTATCAGCGTGGGCACTGTCGGCATAAGAGAGCGTGAAAGCCGCATACGAGGTTATCAGAGAACCGAGTGCTTCCGAGAATAATGCCCCATCTATAGCCTTTAAGTTAAACTTTATTAAGCATAAATATGCGATTCATGGCCATGGCTCTCATTCAAGTCTCTATATCTGTGCGCCCACTCTGAAGAACTAATCGAAAGATCTGTGTTGGGCATGAGCTTATTCGGGCGCATGAAGTTCAGCGCCAGCCAGTATCCGAACAAATGATATTTCTTAATTTCCGTAGAAAGAACAGCTTGTTTTAGCGTCTCTCGGCGTTGCACCACGCAACCCAAGAGCCTTTCACTCCAGGGTCGTACGAGGTCGACAAGCATTTTACCCGATTGTTACCTCCCCACTGCTGATCCATCCGGGGTACCTCCATTCTGGGGTCAACCACCCCGCAACTAGTCCTCATGTTGCCATGTCCTATGAGCCGCGCCAATGGCCAATGCCATTCTTGAGTCCCTAGCTCATGATGAGGGATATTAGTTTTTTGCCAAGAAGGCTTTGAAGAGTAATGGACAAGACCCACGATCCCAGAGAGAAAGAGCATAAAATGTCCCATGCAACGATGTTTCTAAGAGTCAAGCATTCATTCAAGATCTTCTAGCCCTCGGCCGGGTGTCCTTGTCCAGGATGCCTTCCCTTTTGTCTCTGGCTGTGCTTCTCAGCGCTTGGGCATGTTTTGCTGCTGGTTTTGTGAACCCCATCAAAACCGGCAGTGACCCTCAGATTGCATACCACGATGGAATGTACTACTTGACCTCCACCACTTGGACTGATGTTCAGATCACGGCGGCGTCCACCATCGAAGGCCTCAAGACAGCAGAGTCGCGTGTCATCTTCTCTGACAGGTCAAACCCCAATATCGCCTGCAATTTCTGGGCGCCGGAAATTCACTTCGTCGATGGCCGTTGGTATGTCTATTTCTCGGCAAGCGTATGCGATGCCGACTGGGGCGTTGTTCTGCCGTCTCTGAGAGTCTATGCCCTCGGTGGCGGCACCGAGAACCCTCTCTCTGCCGATTACGAGCTTTTGGGGCCTGTGACACCTCCCAACTTTGACCACGGGATGCTTGATGCGGTTCGTTGAGACCCCAGTACCTCCAAGAATGGACCTCTAGACTAACGTAAAATCTGTTGCAGACGCTCTTTGACATTGACGATGTCACTTATTTCTTCGTAAGTATCCGGGCACAAACATGCTGCTCGAGAGGTCTCAGAGGAGGATGCTTACCATGATATTTGTCTAGTACTCATCTGTGAACGGCCCAGCCAGCCCAGATGGAGCATCCCTTTGGATTGCGCCACTTATTTCTCCTACAGAAGTTGGAAACGCTACCATGATCGCGCACCCCGAATTTGACTGGGAGCAGGAAGATTCAGCTGTCCTCGAAGGGCCATATGGCATCGTTTCCCCAGCCGGCACCGTATATCTAGCCTACTCGGCCGATTCCTGCTCGACACCAGCCTACAAACTTGGTGCAATGAAGCTCACCAAGGGTGCTGATCCGATGAGCCCTGACTCCTGGACCAAGTTCACTGAGCCAATTTTCACCACTACCAACGGTCTCTATGGACCTGCCCACAACGCCTTCTTCAAGAGTCCAGACGGCACTGAAGATTGGCAGGTGTTCCATGCTAATACTGACCCTAACGGTGGCTGTGGTCGTGCTCGCCAGACTTTTATCCAACCAGTGTCTTGGAAGTATGATGTGATCGATCTTGGTGAGCCGCTTCCAGTGGGCACCGAGATCGCGCCACCTTCAGGCGAATAAATTTGTGACTGGGGCTCTCAAGTTGACTAGGTAGATCTGCCAAATAAGATACAGTTCTGCGGATACATACTCGATGCTATTGAGGTCGTCATGCCCTGAGATTTGTGGAATGGCGATATGTGTCTCACTCTAACCTCCAGCCCCTTTCGCCAATTCTTACGTTTCCCAAGAAGCTAGCTATACTAGAATTGAAGCCGTTGTAAGTCGCAGTGGTTTCTGACAGGGAAAGATTCTTTCCTCACCGATGTGCCTCGAGCCCAGTTCGACACTCATTCAGAAACATCGTGAACCTTGTGCAAATTGACACCTGTATTAAGCCAGAGTAGATAAATACAAGAAAACTAAATCTGATTTTCACTGAGACCTATTAAGGATATGCCTTGATGATCCGATCCAGCTCATCCTTCGTAAGCGAGACGACACTGCCGTGACGAGGGCTGCTAGGCAGCTTGTATGAACTCGAGATTTTCCAATCCGGGTTCGCAATATCCTCTGTCTCCAGCGGGATGTAACCACGGCCAGTAAACTCATCCAGAAACAGGTAGAATTTTTCTCCATTGATGTCCTCTGGGTTGGACTTGAAAATGGAAGGTCCCTCTACTGCCTCCGTTCCAGCATTGGCACCGATACAGCCAACCACGACCTGCCAACCATCCAGAGCAGCAAGCAAATCTTTTGAGCTCTCTTGGATAATATCAACACAATCAGTGCCGTTCGTTCCAGAGTCCTTGGTGAAGCGGTAGTAAATATCTCCCTCTTTGATAAGGGTAGTGTCAATGCGATCTTTGTCCTGCCAGACGACCGGTTCACTGAAGGTGATGAAGTCGCTGGTGGTAGCATACATGATCCTCTGGTATGAGGATTCCGAATGGTCGGTGTCATCCTCAGGATAGAGTGCTGATGCCCAGTATACCACGTATTTTTCCAGCTCATCGTCATAGTAGGCTTCGGGCGCCCAAGTATTGCCGGCAGTGACTGGCGAGACTTGAATATGTCGTTGTTCAGACCATTCAATCAGGTCGGTCGTCTCCCAGATCTCAAGATACAGGCTTCCATGTCTCGTCGCGTTGGCCCAGCCAGAGTCGGCCACTTTGAGATCGGTGGCGATGAGGTAAAACTTGTCTCCCTCATGTGACCGGAGTAGAAAGGGATCACGGACGCCCTTAGTGCCCTTACTAGAGGTAAGAACTGGCTCTCCGCCATTCAACTCAGTCCAGGTCAATGCATCATTTCCCTCGCTGGCGGCGAGAAAGATGTTCTCCTGTCCTTGCCCGTTCCCAGTAAAGTACACGAAGACATAGCCGGACTTGGCAGCGACATATTCTGCACGCTCAGGAAGAACAATGCCAAGAGCGACTGCTGAAGCCAAACTGGTAGCTAGAAAGGTAGATAAGCGCATCTCGATGTGGGTATTTAAAGTCGAGAGTTGAGAATGTTTTTAGATGGTTGAGAGGTAGAAATGCTGCTGCGAATAAAACCACAGACAAATAAATGATAAGCAACGTATGCTTTTATACTATATGGAGTCAGCGAGACTAACATGGACCAGACATGACAGGACATGATATGCTGATCTATTCCAGTGTTGGGCTCGCTACTCGGACGATCGCAGTGCGAGTCATTGCTCAGGCTTAGCACACAGGCAAGGATATAAAGCCGTAGCTTCTTTGCAGGGTAGCATCAAGACGCGGCCCTATCAAGAGAATATTCGGAAGCGCTTCAATCGCGCCCCCTTCTTGGTTCCTGCAGCTCGATTAGATGGGCAAAGCCACATGTCGATCATCAAGAAGGAACATCAATTCTGACCGGGATTTCCTACTCAGAGATGAGTTCTTATGGTGTAAGGCGAAACCCAATTTTTTATCTGATGCGCGCCAATCTTCTAAAATACCTAGTCACCAGCCGTCGAGATGACCTGATCCCGACGCGGCCAATGGAGACTGGGGAATCACGCCATGGGTAGATGTACAGACCGAGGAAGGTGAGTTCACATTTTAGACGCATCTGCCATACTTATGTCTTCCTTGGATTGAGAGCTGTATTTAAAGATGTCTTCTACCAATGTTCTGTACACAGCGATGGTCATGCGTTCAGTATTCAGTAAACAAGCTAGTGCCGGCCGCTTAGATTGAGCTCACATTGGTGTTTTAATGAATCAACACCAGCCTTCCCGTCACCTTGCCTTCCGCAAGCTGTTGAAGGGCCTGATTTGCTTGATCCCACGGAACCTTGGTGATAGGTATCGAGTTTAGCTTCCCCCTCTTGGCGAGATCAGCCACATCGCGAAGATGCTGAGGGTCCCCGGTAATGTTCCCGATGAACGACTTGCAGAGGAAGATGAAGGGGGCCAAGGGCAGGCTCATCGCTCCTCCAGCTAGCCCCACGGCAATAACTTTTCGCCCTTTGCCAATACAGGCCATGGCAAACTCTGATGTCTGTTTGTTGCAGACAAAGTCGATGGCTCCAGCCAAAGGACCCCCTGCAACCCGAATAGCCTCCTTGAGAGGATCTTCAGCCTTGGAGTCCACGACGGCAGTTGCACCTGCATCGAGGGCTGCCTGACGCTTTTCTGGGGTGATATCCGCTGTGATGATATTTTGATGGCCCAAAGCTTTTAACATCGAGATGCCGGCCAAACCAAGTCCGCCTGCGCCAATCAACAAAATCGGCTCCTCTGGCTTCAATGGCATTAGCTTTTGGATCGAGCTGAGAACGGTAAGTCCGGAGCAGCCAAAAGTACAAGCGACCGAAGGATCGACGTTGCCGTAATCGACCAGATATCGCGGATGAGGAATCGTGATGTACTGGGCAAATCCACCGTCAAGGAATATGCCTCGGCTTTTCTGAGCCATACACATACTGTCCTTCTCATCCTTGCAATGCTGGCATTCCTGACAACCCACCCACGGGTAGACTGCCCAGCTGGATCCAACTGACAGTCTGTCAGCATCGACATCAGGTCCAAGTTCGGCCACAGTTCCAAGAATTTCGTGGCCTAATGCCCGTGGCAATGCAGCACCGCGATCCCCGATGTACATGCGCTTCCCATCGCCTAGATCGTAAGAGCCCTCCCAGAAGTGCAGGTCGGAATGGCACACTCCGCAGTGTGTCACTTTGATCACAATCTCGGTCCCGACTGGCTTCGGGATAGGTATCTCGATTTTCTCAAGGGGTTTTCCAAAATCGACGACGGCCCAGGCGTATTGTGTTGCTGCCATAGCTTTGGATTCTCCGATGGGTAGATACTTGAGTAAACCTGTTGATCTAAAACGATGGGACACGGGGGGCTTCTCTGTCTTTAACACATCTACCTCCCCCCTCTTGTCACGGCCCAAGTGCGAGTCACTAAGGCCCTCAACCGCGGGGCACGTCGTAGTGAGAGGTCTCGAATCTCAGAGAAAAAGTCCAGGGTTCGTGATCATCGCTGCGGGGAAACTCCCACATACCGAGGCAGCCTTCATCAAGAAGGCGGGGATGGACATCTAGACGGCTCGAAGCATCGGCATCTGATTCCAATCTTGCGGGGAATTCTGGACTTCCATCCACGGACCTATGCTTCCGAGCCACATATGCGGGAATTGGGAACCGCTATTTTAGCTGGCTTGGTAGGGAGGTGATAGCGTGAAAGGCGCCCTAATTCCAATCAGCCAAAACTTATCATACGTGGTGGCCATGCTCGTGATCTGGTTGCATGTATCGTTCTGGAAGATAGGCTTAAACGTACTATTTATGTACGATGTTACACAGTGCTGTGAAACCAAGGGTTAACAAGTGGGTATGTGTAGCATCATGGCATTCTCTCTCAGCACTCACCAATTGTGAACTAAGGTGGTGAGCGCGTGCTAGTGCAACGTCTGACAGAGTTCAGCCGCATGCGCGTTTGACTTGGATATTATAGATACTACACCCCGTACCCAATTATAGAATATTTGTGGTGTTTCCATTGTGCCAGAGCAGTTCGCTAAACATTTCGCTTTCGCTTTCTCGTGCCAATGCCACCTGAGCAAGGCTTTGACACGCCGACAGGCTCCCCGCAAAACACATTTTGGGTTCTGACACTTCAACCGTTCCAAGCTTAACCTTAACAAAAGGATAAGACCAAGCATCCGGAAGTCGGGAATAAATATGATTCGTCAAATCATTTTACGCATCTTGAAACGGGTCGTATTACGACATTGAGAGGGTGACACTTTTAGCCAACTGGCACCGCGGAATTGCAAACTCCCGGCTTGGCTGTCTCAAGCTGAGGAGGTGCCGTCGCATATCTGGCGTGGGCCATGAAACATGTTTACAGTCAATCCAAACACTTGAACTCACATTAGAAAAACAAAGATAAAGACGGCCCAGCTACGTCGGTTCTACTTCATGCCATACCTATTCTTAACAAGAAACCGCCAGCCTAGATCCATACCACCACCAATTCACCAGTCACCATGCCTATCTCGACATTGATCCCCCAACACTTCCACAAAAATTACCCCCTTCGGCTACGCGTACTCGCCGGTCTTCGCTGTGTACAATTCATTCTTGCCATCGTTATTGCCGGCCTCTATGGTTCTCTTTTAGCGGCCCAGACATCATCGACAGCCACCCTCTTCCAAATCTCGATATTCGCCGAAGTCGTCGCAGTTCTATCAGCAATTACCTGCGCACTATCCTGTTTCGTGACGCTTCAGGGCATAGCCTGGTGCATTTGCGACGGGTATACCTTTGTACTATGGACCACACTTTTCGGCACCTCGTATCCGACCATGAGATACATCGGCCGGGTGAGAAGCGAAGGGAGAGCCAGCCAGTATCTGAACGATTTGGACTTTCCCAAGTTGCAGGTAGTTGTTCACATCGATTTTTTCGTCACGTTTCTTTGGCTGGGCACCACGATACAAAGCATAACTTCATTCTGCTTGGCAAAGAAGCGGGCTCGCAACATCGAGGAGGCCAAAACACGCACCGATTTCGAAGCTAGGGAAGTGTTTGATGATTGAAAAGACACATGTTTGTTTATACTATTGCGCCACTATAGAGATCGATGTACGTACGAGCACCAGAACGGGACGCCTTTTCACCAAACTAGTTGGAACATTGCTGAACTCTTTCAGAGAATTCATACAGATATCTGAACAGGATTTAGAAACGTTTACTCGCGCAGAACATCAGTGGAAAATAAAGGAAATATTTAGACAGCGAACAATGAGTTACCAAGCCACTTTTCTTTCATCTCATCAAAAATCCACGGCTCGCCGCAGCACGCTATAGTCTTCCGAAAACATCTTCCCTCAAATCAAATACAGCCATCCCTTATTAAGAGCCATCCAAACCTTCCCTATTTCTTTCATCTTGTGGTAATGCCCAGTCACGATGTCCTGCTTTTTTTGCTCTGTGCCGTGGCGAGTCATGATCCCACCGACCTCCATCAAGAAGGCTAAAGAAGTAAGAGTGACCCACCGTCGTGAAAGAAAAACCCTCTGCTTAGAGAACTCCGGGCCTACGAGCCTAGTGACTTGTCGCATGCATTGGTCCCACTCCTGCTTCAAGTCATCGATGGTTCGATCGATGATATAGTCTGGAAGGCTGCCCTCTTGGGGATAGGTCAACATGCCGTCCATGGTGCCGTGGAGGAAACAGTCGCCGACTAGACGGGTGGTACGGGCGGTCTCGATGTACTGTTCGACACTACCCGGGGGCGCCGTGTGGCGCAAGATGAACGGCAAATTGCCCCCTGGAAGGATGAATACTTCATCGTCTCTCGCGATAGATGCAGGTCCTAAGCCCATTCTTCCGTCCTTGGCGATGAAAAATGCTCTTTTGGTGATAGACAGCTGCAAAACCTCGGTGAAAGCGTCCAATTCCTCGGTTGTAGGCTGATCTTCGCCTGGAACTGGTTCCTGCCCTTCTATTCTCATCCGGTACCAGGTCATGATAGCCTGCCCATCACTCTCTTCGAGCCTCCGAAACCCATTGGGAGTTTTCTTAATGTCTGAAAGCAAAGTAGTGACAAATGCTTTCTTGGTGGAGTTGAGCGCACCGTAAGATGTGGCTCTTTCCTTGAGATCACCCCCATAGTCGACTGTCCCTGTTAATCTTAAGACTTCCTTATACCAAGCCATGATTGAGTTTGAAACTGCCTTCATATCGGAAGACGAGTAGAGCGGCTCGAAGGTGTGATCTACAGTTGCAACGAACTTGCCCCTCGTTATTATGCAACCATCCCATTTCCTTTCCTTCCAAGACCGTTCATCGTTGTATTTTCCCAAGCGGATCGTAGGGTCGTCTACGATAAAGCCAGGGCTGACAAACCGATTAACGTCTCGACTGCCTTTTGGATGACAATATTTGATCAACTCGTTACACAAATCTAAGTAGCTCGGGTGTAGTTGCCCGAAGGCTCGAAGAGCCTGAGAAAAACAAAGTGGTAAGAGCTCTGCTGGGTCGTCTGCGACCTTGAGAGTCTCAGCCAGTAAGGTCATCTGATCGATGGTATGCGGGTCGATGATACCTGTTATGAAACTGCTTTTGACGTCCCCACAGGCATTGTATTTGTCCAAAAGACAAACACGCCTGCGGTCATGTTCGTCAAACGTAGCGCTCCAGTCTGGAACCCAAGACGGCAAGTCCTGCCTATTCTTCCGACCAACATCACCGCTCAGCACATCGAGGGACTTGCTAGCCCGTATAATGTCGATGGTAGCCGCTTTGTAAGCTGTTCTAACGTCTCGAGAGTAGTCCGGCTTGAGCTGGGTCTCAGAGTTGCACAATCCAAGGAGAGCGTAGATCTTATCTCGCTCGTCCGAGGCTTTCCGGCTACTGAACTCTCTGAGGACAGAAAGAAGGTCTGGTCTCTGGTCTTGTCGCCAAGTCCGACGGAGGCGGTCGATGTCGGTTGCCTTGGACAAGAGGCTCAGCACTTTGCTATCGTCGATTGAAACCTGGGAAATTGCTTGGTGGGGTGTTTGCTGAGAGTGCACTCTTGCTGCATCGGTTAGAATCGCCCACGGCGCAGAGACACTTCCATATCTTAAGGTGATGGTCTTGGCAACAACGGCCTCTTGAACAACCCAAATACGATCCCACCATCGGCCTGTCAGCATTCTCCGCAGCCCTTCAAACATGGCCCTCAAGGAAGCTTCTGGAATTCCTTCCAAGGGTGCAAATGGATTAGATGAACCTTGAGGACGGGCTAGGATGCTCAGAAGACAAAAGATGTCGAACTCCGTGATTGTCTTTGGAGGGGACGGTGTTTTCCAGGCGGAGAGAAATTGACTCGTGAAGACGTCGTCGGAAGAATTATTTTCAAACGCACAACGTCCGACATTTCCGTTTCTACGAGTGCCTACTCTCCGTTGCTGCATGCCATTTCCGACATAGACAATGACTTCAGCAGCAGTGCTGTAGATTTTGTGCATCTGAGAGACTTGAAATGTTCGCTCGGGGTTGTTCTCTTGGTCAATACACTGGATCCAAGTCAACATACGGTTTCGTTTTCTGAAGCAGCTCTCTTACCAGCGCATCAACCCAGAGAATCACGCACTTATCCGGTAGCCGTTCATGCCTGAGCGCGTAGGCGAGGTTGATGGTGACTTTTACCGGGCAGTCATTGACGAGCACGCAGGGGTCGTTACGGCTTGGCAATCCCCACGCATAAGAGAGGGCCTTGTATTCCAGCATCTTTGGTTCACCTTTCCAAGCAGCTCTGAAGACTTCACAACGAAGATCGTCGCTCCATTCGCCTGGAAGCAGGGCCATCAATCGTATCTCGTGGGGTGCCAAGGATGTCGGGTACGGCACCCTTGTGCGGACAAAGTATTTGAGAAGGGGCTCGAAGTCCATTCTGGTAACACACGTCAATAAAAGGGAAGTTAGGTGGAGGAGAGTTCGTGTGACTTCAAGGCTCGCCGGTTTGTGATTAAGGCCATGGCTAATCTACCTAGGTAATCAACTGTCAGCGTCTGCCTGGTGCAGAGCCTGATGCACCGCCCCCAACACATGGGCTCATGCCATCCAGTCATGTGTTTGGATGGCGGGGCATATCAGCACACCATCTGGTTGGTACATATGCATATAATCAAGCTCAACCATCTTACTCGCTGGTATGTAGGCTCACCTCCTCATGATTGCACCGCCTCAGCCTCGTCCAGGTCAGCAACGTGAACAGCAGGCTCAAACCGAATATGATTGTGCCTATAGTATAGCAAGACTTTCTATATCGGCGCAGGCAGCTTCACATTCTTTTACAATAGCTAAGTAATTGATTAGGCTATCTTAAGGTCAATTCCAACTTGCTGAACAAGTTCCTTTGCGACGATCTATACAGCAGTGTTCCCAGTGCCCTATCCGCTCTCTCATCTCATAGCCGTTTCGTATTTTTTTTTTTTCATAAACTTCCTCGCAAAGGCTCGGGGTTATTAATAAGAGTCTTTTTAGCGTAACAGTATCTAGCCAAGTCAGAGAACGTCATCTTTCCCTATGTCCATGCCCCATCTACAGAATAAACACTGCCACTAACAAAAGAACTCTCGGGACCCAGCAGAAACACCATAACACTGGCAACTTCCTCAATAGTGCCGAATCTCCGAAATGCTGTAGGCTCTTCAAATGGAGCATCCTTTGGTCTTCCTGCATGGTCCCATTCCTTCTGCATCAACGGTGTGTACACAGACCCTGGTGCCACAGCATTGACGCGAATCTCGCGATCGCCGTTTTCTTGTGCTGCAGCCTTTGTGAGACCAATGACGGCATGCTTACTGGCATCGTACGCCGAATGGTTTGCAAACCCTGTGAATTAATAGTTAGCTATTTAGCCCATGAAACACACGAGATGGATGAGAGACTACCTTTTAGGCCGTGGATAGATGTCACATTAACAATTGACCCTTTATTGACAATATTCCTCAACTCAGCACGCATGCTGTACATCATCCCTGTCAGGTTCACAGCAATGATCTTATCCCACTCATCGTCGTCCATGTCTCTGACTGCCGTGGTGCCATGTAACTTGCCGATAATGCCAGCAACATTTGCAGCACCATCGAGTCGGCCAAACTTGTTCACTATTCCTTCAATCCAACTATCGACATCTCGGCGTTTAGACACGTCGACTTTTGTGATGGTAAAAGGTGCCCGTCGCGCTGTAAAATATTCGTTCGCAAAATCGATAGCCTGTGAGTCTACGTCGGCAATGCAGACTGTAGCGCCGCGCTGGGACAGTAATTTGGCAGTGCCAAGACCAATACCGCTAGCACCACCTGTAATGGCATAGACCCGGCCTTGGAGCGGTGCATCGCTGCCGTTGAGTATCTGGCTGGTGACCATGTTGCTATCGTATAGTTGTAGTTATTATGCCGTTCCTGGACTACTTACAAAATCTACTAAAAACCAAAATGAGGTATTATTACAACGAGCAGACTTATCATTCATAGTAGGATTACCTAAACACTCTTGACTTGTTCCGCTTCATTCGTGAGTGAGCAAATTTCCACTTTCGAATGACGTATCGGCTAATTAATACCATCCGCGGGAAATTACCCGAATTTACCGACGGCTAATTGAGTGTAATTAAGCGTCGTAAAATTAATTAGGAGAAAGTTTACGGAACTAGCTGCTAGAATACGAACAGGCCACGAAAGCATCGCCTAGACGGATGATCAAACCAGGCGACTAATGTGTGTCTATCAACATTTAGGCATTTAATGGTGCAGGTATTCGTCACCTCTTTATGGAGAAACTGGTGCTGGAATCATCCTGCTTGCTTTGCCTGGAGTTATACTCCTACGATTTAGATATTGGACAGGGGCAGTCTCCTGCTTGCTAGTATAAAAAAACATCAGCATCCGTATCCGCAGTGTTCCTATGTATGTTACCTGAATTGATTGAATTGATATTCTAGGTGCCTTGAATTGGCTTGATTGAACTTCAATTGACGAAAATTGAATGGACGGCCTCCCTACCCACGACACGGGCGGGCGAAAGTTCACTGCAACTTTAACTCCACTCAAGAGCCTTGCGGTTCTGCAAAGGCTATTGAAACAAAGATCATGCTTCATTCTCTCAAGCCTACTCCGTGTTAAATCTGCTCGAGCACTTGACATAGAATTATTAAAGTTTAACGTTGCAAATAGAACGGATTGCCGGGAGTAGCACAGGGTATAACCGGTTGATCAACTGGCTAAGCGTGAATAGAAAGACATGTTGTATATAGTAAAAGGATAATTGAATGTAAGAAGTTATGTCGTCCAGGCTGCTCAAACCTCTCAAAGTTCCGCTTAGCCCCATTCTGTCCAGTCATGTCCCCATTTCCTAGGCCTTGGAGACTTTAATAGACCCTACGGAACCCACATCAACGGAGTGTTCACCAGAGTCAAACTCCTTGCTATCACCAGACAAATCGTCGTTTGAGTACACAATCAACTTGGTGCCAGCAGATACACGGATGAAGCGAATAACTTCAGGCTTGAGCCCAGCCTCGGTCAGGAATACCTCATTGAAGCTGCCTTCACCAAGAGTGACACCGCGGCCGGTGGCACTAGTAGCGGAGAATACAGCAGCACCAAGCTTCGGCTGGGGCACAGGGATGTTGCCATCAAAGCTCAGCTTGAGGACATAAGCCAGAGACTCAGCGGGTTGGGCAGGCAGTGAGATATCAAGAGCATCTTTGGACTGCTCCCAATCGGACACTTCATGGTATTGGCCAGCCTCATCGCCAAGAAGTTGGATGGACTTGAGGTTTTTGAGGTCGACGGCGGCGTCAGAACCAAGACTGTTGATGGAGATGTGATCGTCGTCAGGCCAGCCAAGGATCGTAACGTAGAGAACATCGGCATCCTTGTTGCGGGTGAAGCGAACATCGCTGCTGTTTCCCTGTAAAGGCGCCGTAAAAGAGCCACCGCCGGCTTTGTTGGGACCTTCACCATAAATGTCCCAAGCCCGTGTGTTGTAGACAGACTCGCCATAACGACCAAGAAAATCTCCAATATCGCGTAGAACCTGAACCTGCTCGTCGGGTAGTACACCAGCGGCTGTGGGCGAAATGTTGAGCAGCATGTTACCATTCTTGCTGATGCGGTCGAGCAGGGAGTGAACCATGGCCTTGGAACTGTAGTACTTGATACCGTCGGTATAGCTCCAGCTTGAAGCGCTTATGGCGTCATCCGTCAGCCAGTAGGGCCGTGTGATGTCCGCAGGTCCGCCGCGCTCATAGTCGGCTACAGCCGATGTATCGCGAAATCCTTTGTCAAAGTGCTTGTAGGTGGTGAGAACCTCTTTATCCCACTTGACACCGCGGTTGAAATAGTATGCCAGGAACTTAAGGCGGGACTCCTCGCCGATGGCACATGGACCATCGTAGTCGGGGCAGTACCCTGGGCTATTGAGCGAGAAGTCGTTCCAGATGATATCAGGCCGAACATGGTCCAGCATCTCGCGGTGCTTGTCAAACCACAGTTTATCTGCCTTATCTCGTGGCAACTGGCCCAACAGCTTCCGCAGGCTCTTGTCGTCGGTTTTCGGCGCCCACTGAAAGAAGCCGTTGCTGTTGTAGGCCTGATGCATGGCAACCACGAGTTTCATGCCGTTCTTGCGCACCAGGCCCGCCCACAGCTTGACCAAGTCTAGCTTTGGACCTAGATCAACAGAGTTCCACTCATTGACCCTGCTGTCCCACATAGAGTAGCCGTCGTGGTGCTCGCCCACAGGGCCTGCGAAGCGTGCGCCAGATGCTTTGACAGCCTCAATCAAAGCTTCGGGGTCAAATTCACCACCTTCAGAGGCAAGCACCGGCTTGAACTGCACAAAATTGCCCTTGAGATCTTTGGCACCCTTGATGAAGTTCTCGTAGCCCCATTTCTCGGGCGGTCCGTAGACCTCGGTATGGTGTTTACGCCGATCCGAGTTTGGACCGTACATGTCTCGTGGATACCACTCGCTGCCGTACTGTGGGGTCGTAAAAGCTCCCCAGTGCCAGTAAACGCCGAACTTGGCATCACGAAACCATTCAGGCGAGGCGTTGTGTTTATCAGTCGACTCCCATGTAGCTTCGTATGGACCTGAACCGTATCCGTACGCAGCCATGGTAACCGGGAACAGCGCGCAGGCAGCAGCCCCAACTGCGGTAAGCTTTGTTGGAAGAATAATCATTCTTGGAATTCAAGATACGATTGCCGGTTCTGATATATTGTGTTGTAACGTATTTGAAAAGAAGGAGCAAACCGAAGCTCACGCCCTTAAACAGGAAGACTGATGATACCGGAAGCCATCGTAGGACTCATTGCGACTTTTTATAGTCTTCTCTTGGAGTGGCTCTACACTGCAGACATAAGAAATGTCAAATGATCAACATATTCATGTCGCAACCTTGTGTGTCGTATGGCCACTGAAAGCTGAGGCAACTCAACTCGATGCAACCGCACCACGATACGACGGTCAAGGATAATGACCTGCACGTATAGCATTGCCTGAGTACCCAAAAACCATGATTAATTAGGGGTTGTACGAGCTACTCAGCCAAACTATCCGAGATCACCACCTTTGATAGCTAGGTTAGGCTAGGGAGAGCAAGCTGGGATCAACTACGAGGTTCATGACGGCCTGCCGTCTAGACCTCGGCATCGTGTAGATGATTGAACTGGAAACCGATCCACAATTGAATATACGTACTCGGGTTATGCCTCCCAAAATACGAGGCTGGGAAGCAATCGTCTGGTTCTGAGTGGTGGAATTTCCATTGTCCGTAATCTTAACATGCTGCTAGTTCCCAAAATGTTAATCCTTGATAATCCAAGTATCTACCATGCGATAATAGCTTCCAAAATCTGCATCAGCGTTTGAATCATGAGGCGAAGAGGTCAGTGTCATCCCCAGACCCCGCGTTTCCCCGCAAACACTCCCGCACCTATCCCTGTTGGACGTGTAGCAGTCTCAAACCTTGGATAAATTAACCGATACACCTTGAAGGCCTTAGCCAATAGGGTAATTTACAGAAGGGGCTGGCTGACAGGGTAAGGAACGGAATTTGGCCCCTTGCGCGCAGCTCTTCACGAGCAAAGTGATGGATCATGAAGGGTATGCGCAACCTACTCTCGCCTATTGTTTTCGTTGTATACGGGCGGCACCATGCCGAATTCTACTCACCAGACCATGTCATTGATATAGCATCCCGTAGGTTGTGGTTGGTGAAAACCATATAAGAACAGCCACATTTGCCTACATCCCGCAAATCAGTTAAGTTGATATCGTGCAAGTGTTTCTTTTTAGAACCTAGCATCATCGCTTGCTTGTATTTGTTACTTCTCTGACATCTTTGCTAAAATCTTGCAACCATGGGTCTCAAGTCCTTCATCCAGAGCAAGTCGCTCCGAGCGAAAAATGATAAAAGGACCAACGCAGCTGGGCTTACTCTGCGAGAATCTCTCTTCCCACTCATCCTTGTGACCTCGCTTTTCTTCCTCTGGGGTTTCTCTTACGGTAAAGAATTCATAGAAGGCTGTTCTCAGGGCCCACGTTGACGAGCATCTTCTAGGACTTCTCGACACTCTCAACAAGCACTTTCAAAACGTCCTCGATATCGACAGAGCTAGGTCCGCTGGACTCCAGGCCGCCTACTTTGGAGCCTATCCCCTTGCCTCGCTCGGCCATGCCGCCTGGATTCTACGACATTACAGTTACAAAGCGACCTTTATCTGGGGCCTCTTCTTGTACGGCCTTGGCTCCCTCATTGCCATCCCATGCATCAAGGCCAAGTCATTTGGCGGTTTCTGCGCAGCCATCTTCATCATCGGCAATGGCCTTGGCTCCCTCGAAACCGCAGCCAACCCCTACATCACTGTGTGCGGGCCACCAAGATACGCAGAGATCCGCATCAACTTGTCACAGGCCTTCAATGGCATTGGTTCTGTGGTTGCACCCTTGATGGGCTCCTACGTTTTCTTCAAGTTCGATGATAACTCGGCTCTTGATAATGTTCAGTGGGTCTATGTTGCCATCGCGGTATTTGTCTGGGCCCTTGCCGTTGTCTTCTGGTTATCCCACATTCCCGAAATTACCGACGCCGACATGGAGTTTCAAGCATCACAGGTCCAGGCCAGTTACGACGACAAGCCTTTCTGGAAGCAGTATACCTTGTTCCACGCTGCATTTGCCCAATTCTGCTACGCTGGCGCTCAGGTAGCGATTGCCAGTATGTTTATTAACTACGTCGTCGAAACGCGGCCAGGCACTAGCGACTCTCTGGCTGCGCAATTCTTTGCAGGTGCTCAAGGTGCATTTGCTGTTGGTCGCTTCGTCGGTGTTGGCCTCATGCATTTTATCCGCCCGCGCATGGTATTCCTCGGCTTCTTGTTCGCTTGCGCCGTCTTCATTGCCCCAGCTATCCATGTGACAGGAAACATTGGCATGAGCCTCCTCTTTGTGGTTCTTTTCTTCGAGTCTATTTGTTTCCCCACCATCGTTGCCCTTGGTATGCGTGGCCTTGGACGTCATAGCAAGCGTGGCAGCGGCTGGATTATTGCCGGTATGTTATGTATCTGAAATGGCGTTTTATGCTAGACTTGACTAACTAACAATTTAAAGGTGTTATTGGTGGTGCTTGTGTTCCACCTCTGACTGGTGCCACGGGTGATCGTCACGGTATGGGCATCGCGATGACCATCCCTCTCACCTTCTTTGTACTGGCCTTGACCTACGCCGCTTCTGTGAATTTTGTACCTCAGTACCGCGACGTTGTTGATGCATTCACTGTCGCTGAGGTTGGTGTCGTCGACTTAAACGTGGATGAGGAGAAGACTGCCGGTACAGTCGAGATGACCGTGTCCCCTGAGACGTGAGTTGACAACAAGACAGTTTAGAAGCTTTATAGCTATGTTTGCTTTCAGTTTAAACTCATGATGTATCAACGGGAAGTCCCACCCTATACTAGTTCCATAGCCAATTTAGTTTCTGTTTAATATGTATCTTCCATAGTAGAACATTTGGCATCCAAATTCCGATTCTGGAACTATAGTGATAATAGCGGGTGAAATGTGACAACTCGAAAACATGCTTGCGAACGTCGTGATTTCCGAGGTTGGTAATGACAATTATTCGCAAAAAATTCGATTGTCCAACTCGCTATTGGTGGAACTTGAATTTGGTTTTGCCCAACAACCTTGAGAAGCAAGGATAGATGCGAAACACAAAGCAAATGAACTGGCATTTTGCAAAGTAATATTAGTTGTAGTGACAGACGAAGAGGACACCCAATATAGCTTCTAGAATGCCGCTCCATGGAAAGATGCCACAGCACATGCTACCTATTTGTAGCGATGTTACTGCGGGAGGGATTTAGCGACCGCCAGGTGGCTGCTCGTTTATACCAGAGCCAATGACAGCGTGTTTGGTTCTGAGCGCTAAGCCAAAAGAGCACCGGATCACGGCTTACCCCGCAAAATCTCATTCTTTGGGCCGAGCCATTTATCTCGGATGCATAACAACGGGCTGCCTGCCCCTGAAAGCTGCAGTCACCAGCAACATCATTTTTGCGTTCACCTCGATCTATCATGCCATTAGGTCCATTCCCAACTTCTCGCTACCATGACTTCATCACAACCTCACATTCCACACCATTCGTGGCACCGCTCCGCTGGTACCAACGTCATCAAATCAAGAAAAAGAATCGCTCGAGCGTGTGATACCTGCAGCAGGTCGCGAACTCGTTGTGATGGAAATATGTATGTGCTAGTTTCCTTTAATCACCGGGACCTCAACATTAGAGTAAACCATGTGGGATGTCTCAAAGTTGTAGCTGTTTTCTGACTTGCATGGCAGTCCTTGTCGTCGTTGTGCCGGTTAGTCCTCATACGACCTACATGCCGTAACTTAATGCTTTTTTCATGGACACATACTAATAGCAGAGTGACCTAAAGAGTCTGACTTCACTTGCGCATACACCCGTAAAGCGAGGAAACGAGGACGACCGCCAGCAAAACCTCGGGCCTCTCCAAGGGATACTGAAATCGCTGCGGGCGAAAGCTTGATGTCTTATGCGGAATCCTCCGATCACCCCGAGGATGATGCACGAGATGATGAGAACTCGAATGGATATGACAGTCACGGTCAACGTCACTCTCCCGTTTCCAGTAGCGGGCCTACACCGTGCAGCCAGGCTGCTGTGGAACCAACCACATCACCCTTTAGTTGTGGTACAGCCACTCTGGGACCAACCTATGGCGCTGCACCTCAAGACTCTATGTCCTTGGGCATGCTTTCAACGCCCCGGTTCAACCTGGAGACAACTATATCACGGGAAACCAACGTTAATAACGTGACATGCTCAGACAACCCTTTGGAAGGATCAGGAGATGGCAGGCTTCATCAAGATCAATTCGCATCTATTCAGATGGCCACTCCATCCTGTGGGTCACTGCAAAACTCCAATACCAACGTGGAGGTTCCATGCGCCTCCAACCCAGTCACTGATGCAGCCTCTGATTGTCGCCACGCGTTCCTTCGACCTCTGCTCGCTCATATTGATGGCCTTGTACCCATCAAACTAGCTTGCGATCTGTTCGATATCTTCTTAACCGATCAAGGTAGTCTATTGTTCCGAGGAGCATGTCCTTTTATTCTTACTAGGATATTCCGAAAGGCATCAATAACGCATCCCACTAATCCCCGTGCTGCAACTCCAGCCCTAATCGCCACCATTCTTTGGTGTGTGGCTCAAACGGCCGACCTCCTCGTCTTGCATGTCCCTGGGTCCAGACGAAAAACTGTTAGTCGCTTGTACCGCCTAGTCATTTCACTCATTTCACGTAGAGACCCTGACCGGCGACGGTACATTGATGGTAAGTATCTCATATATCAAGGTATCCTTATCAAAGCTGAACGTCTCCACAGCTTCAAGAATGGAACCCGCAACAGTTGGGCTTAACGAGAATCCCGAAATAATCGATGATCTTTTGACCTACATCCTTCTGGCCGTGGCAGTTTCTGGGTCCGAATTCAGGTCGCATACTCAGGAATGGTGGACTGAGGCATCGCGACTAGTCTTTGCACTGAGGCTGCATCGGGACGACGAACGCTGTCCCGAGGTCGAGAGACCATGCTTGAACCCCGTCTGTTGCTGTCAAACTAACCGATCGGTATCATCTTTCACGAATATGGAACGTCGCGAGGAGCGCCGGAGAATCTTTTGGCTTTATTACTGTTTAGATCGACACCTAGCTCTGTCTTTCAATGCTTGTCTCTCTATTCCTGACTCGCTTTGTGAGGTATACGGTAAGATATCATGCTCGTATAATGTGGATCACGGCGTGCTAATAGGGCATAGCACCTTTACCCGAAGACATCTGGGAGAACCTGGATTCAGTATCACAAGAGAGTTTTCCAGTTAGGACGACAAGTCCACCCACAACGGTATCCGGCATAACCTTTTTCGAGCATTTCCTACCTCTGATGGTGATCCTTGGTGATATCATAGAGGTCCAGCATCGGCGTCGACATCCTAGGCTTGGCGGAGATGACAGTATGAGATCTACACTATTGATCAAAGATCTTCTGTCTCAATATGAAATGAGCCTCGTTACACTTACTGGTTTGAAGCCTTATCGATATAAAAAAGGTACCGTCAGCGACTAACTTACAAGATATGGCAGGCACCGGTCTACAATCCAATAATGATCCATTTTCATCCCGGCTTCAGCCTGAGAATCATTCCAAAGTCGAGCTTGTCCACGCGTATTGTACCCATATTCTTCACGTTCTTCACGTGCTGCTCTACGGCAAGTGGGATGCAATCAGTATGATGGAAGACCGCGATGATTGGATTACATCGGCGGGATTCTCAGAGTGCGCGTCTCACGCAATTGCCGCGTCCCAGACCCTTCCAACCATTCTTCAGATTGATCCAGAGCTGACCTTTATGCCCTATCTTTTCGGGATATATCTCCTACATGGCAGCTTCATATTCCTTTTATTTGCCGACCGCATGCCACATGTGGGACCTAATCAGTCTGTAGAGCAGGCTTGCGAGAATATCATCCGAGCCCATGAAGTCTCTATCGTGACATTGACCACCGAATTTCAAGTAGGTCACTTCTCCACATAGGAACGGCTGTGGTAATGCAAACCACTGCACCTTTTTCCTTACTATGTAACAAGTTCTTAGCTAACTGACTGCCACTAGAGAACCTTTCGAAAGGTCTTACGTTCGACATTGTATAGCGTTCGGGGGCTAGGCAGTGAAGATCACGAGGGTTATGTAGCGCGACGGAATATTCTATCTCTATATAGATGGATAAGTGGTGGTAGAGGTCTTAACCTCTAATACATCAAGGATCTAAACTTATAAACATTAGAAGTCTAGTTACTTAAGTCTTTAGTATCTCTATTGGCCTCTATATAACGTTGATTGATAGTATCGAATGATTTTAAGTAGATTAGGCTAACTATCCCGTATTTAGTCTACGAAGCTATGTAAGTATAGTAATTTTATCAACACGACAAGGATAAGTGAACCCTATCTTTAGAATGATCCTTCTGATATAATTTCAAGCCCAACCCCCATCTCTATCTAGAGAGTCAACACCTTCACGTCCCTGCGCTTGTTGCGCTCGTTCTGTATGATCATTTAGTAAACTAGACGAAATTAGAAAGACGGTAGGTAGTCGTACCTCGTAAAACAATCGTTGCAGATGCGTATGCTTGAATCTCCTCCTTGCTCAACACCCGAAGTACAATAACAAAGTCATCACGAACTTCAAATCTCTCTTTGCCGATGGTCAAAGCCTCGGCATCCACAACTTTGCGGCTGATCTTGGTCCACTTCGCACCTTCAGGCGCCTCCCTTGCCTTTGGATCATCCTTGTGAGGTGCCACACCTTCACGAATGGGATCAGGATCTTCCGGGAAGCTGTATTTCGGTGCCTTGAGAATTCCTTCTGGCGCCTTGGCACCCTCAACTTCGTGATGAGAGGACACCACGCTGCCCTGGTTAGGATCCTCAGATGAAGATCCAATTGCATACTCCCGGAGTTGTTCATGTGTGCGCTTGATTTCTTCTTTCAAATCCGCAAGTTTAGCAAAGGCTTCTGAGGGGGAGATGCTGGAGTCAAGCCATGTATTATCCGCAGGTACACCCTCGATGTCGTCGTCAACGACATCATGACTGGCGTCATTGCCATGATTGTGAGAGCTGGGGGTCTGGGGGTGATCTAGGTCAAGATCATAGCGAGCCAACTCTGCAGGATTCGTGTACTGGTATCCATCGCCGCCATAGTCGATGGTGGCAGAATTTTGCTGAGAATTGCTGGAATAAATTACAGCAGGGCGAGAACTTATTTCAGTATCAGCTTCATTGGTTGGTATGTCGATGTCACCCCTATTGCGAAGAAAGTCGTTGTCGGCGTTACCAGAAGTTTGCGGGACAGAATCAATTTCCTCTCCCGTGTTGTTGTCACCAATAGGGAGGTTCCCTGCCCCGTCGTCAGCAATACTCATTTCCTCGGATCCTGCGTCAATCTGGCTTGAGATGCTTTCATCTCTACTATTTTCCTCCTCGTCTTGAGATTGTATTGAAGGAAGGGCAAAAAGTGCAAGCTGTTCTTGGTGACGACCAACGTGACGTTGATATTCTTTGACCGAGTAAAGCTTTTCCCTACACATGGGACAAGATATCCCATCTTCCACTCGTGCTGGCCTCGTACTGAGGCTGATCATGGACTCGAGGTGACTTGTTGAAATAGCCCCGGGGTGGGCTTTGTTGATATGTTCTTTGCACTTGGACCTTGACTGAAAATTCTCGCCGCATGAGCACGGGCAGCTGTATATCTTCCAATGATTTTGCATCTCGTGCAGAGTCCACTCTTGTCTCCTAGCGAACTCTCTCTCTGCTGCTGTGCAATCTTCTGAGAGGCAGACATATGGTCGAAGGTCTGCAAACACATGGCGCCTGAAGGCTTGGCGTGAGTGACTATCTCGTTACATGGTAATCAACGGGCCATACTGACTTCCATGAGATTATGCTTGTAGCTGTAATCATCATGTAACAAAAGGGACATTCAAAAGGACCCCTCTCAGCGTCCTTGGGAAGTGGAGGGACGCGAAGCTTTTCAGCATCTGCATTCGAAGATGTGAATGATGTCTGTGTGACTCCAGAGTCTGAAACAACATCTTCATTTATTGAAGATAAATTGATGTGTGCAGCCTTAACATGGACCGGTAGTGAGCTTGCAATAGTGCTTTCACCATCCTTTTGCTCTGTGTCATCTAAACCATGTGAGAGCTTCAAGTGGTGACTTTCGCGATATTTGAAGTACTGTCGCCTTCTGGAAATTGCTTGTCCCAATCGCTTAGCAATAGACTGGTCTATATGTTCGAACTTGTCCCTGACATGCTGAGTATCGAATTGCTCGTAATGTGAAGCGTCTATTGAGACGAATGTCGCGAAGCGATCGTGGGGGGCTGGATTTCTAATAGCAACGCTCAACCGAAGAAGACAGTTAACGGCGTCCGGTACGTCTGAAGCAATCTGCTCTATCTCTGTTGCAGGTAATTCTTCGTCGCAGCTGCTCTCATCCCGTGAGAGAGTGTCGTCGGCCAAAGTCGCCTCATCTTCAAGCTGATCCCACGGGACTCTTTCACCCGTCAAGATAGCCAGAGCGTCTTCTAGTAGCTCTGATAGATCTGCCAGAAGTGTGAGAACTTGCTTTTGCAAGTGAGACGCATCTCGGAGACGGTATTGCAGCGATCGTCGCCCTGAATTATGGGCGCCGATGTTCCCGGACCAAACTTTGAAGCGAGCCTCTTCCTCAGCGATTACCATCAAGGACGATTGATAGGAGGCATCGGAGCTTGGCAAGTTTGACAAGGCGAGTTTTCGGAATGAATCATGGCACCGTCGGACTGAGTTCGCGATACTATCGTCTGCCATTTCATCTGGTACGGGGAACTTGAGATCACGGCGATCCAACCGGTATGTCAACGTTGAGTTTGCATTCTCTAACATGAGGCAAGAGAGAGCCTGATATGGGTGGAGCCAATAAATCAACGGCAGTCATCATTATTGGCTCAGACCTGAGGAAAGATCTCGCTATTCGCTAGGAAGATGCAGGATGCTGCGCCATTTTCAGCCGCAAGTTATCCAACACATCATCACGAATGCATGACTTTTACCCCGCTTTGACTTGTTTCGCCAGACGTCTTCCATACACTTCATTCTTCAGAATCAAGTCATGTCCGGGTTCGAGATCGCAGGAGTTGTACTTGGAAGTATTCCTCTAGTGGTCTCGACACTTGAGAACTACAAAAACGGACTGCGAACGATACAGAGGTATAGAAGGTATGACCGAGAGATACAGAGCTTGATCCGCAACCTCGAAACCGAGCGAGTCAAGCTCCAAAATCTTTGCGAGAAGCTGCTAGATGGCTTGGTTCCCCCATCTCGAATTGATGCCATGGTGGAGAACCCCGGCGGGGATCTATGGTCTGAGGAGGAAACCCAGAAAAAGATCCGGGCCAGGTTGTGGAAGTCCTGGGACGTTTTTGAGTGGACATTAAGAGACATTCAGGCAGGCATCCAGGAGGTGTACGAGACACTGGGAAATGCAGCCGACGTAGGTTACCTTCTACCAAGAACATAACATCGCTTAACACCTTCTTCAGACAAAATGGTCAGACAAGCCTTTAGCAATCAGAGAGCTCAAGCGGATGAGCTTTGCTCTTAGTCGGTCAACATACACAGACCAATTAACCACTATCAAGGACGGCATATCCAACCTCGAGTCTTTGGCAACGATGAACATCGAGCTCGAGCCAAAAAGAAGGGTAAGGTCTCGAGTCAGGCTTCTGAACATCCTGCGTGACCTTGGTTCGAGCATTTACCACGCTGTTTGCTCTAGCTTAAAATGTTCATGCAAGCACCGTGTCTCTATGCGTCTCTCAAGATGCGGAGACAACATCGCCTACCTCGATGACGAAGAGGTGATCCAGAGCTTGAAGTTCCATCTGGCCCTTTCACTTGATGCATCTCAGTCCCAAGAATCTCTATCCACCATGACCGACAGTCGACAATGGGAGGAACTCCTCGTAAAACCAAACCCATCGTTACAAAGGCCCACCCAGGCGCCCAGTCTTCAGTCAAAAACAACTGAATCTATAACAGATTCAGCAAAGCAAAGGAAGAAATCCGTCAGATTTTCGATGGCTCGATTCTCTTCATTCTCCTCGACGGCCACCACGGTTCAAGAGAAAACCACTTTGGTGACGAACTTGGTAGCCGACATGGCCCTCGAGGCTGCAAGGATTGCTTCACCCGGGGTTGAGTCTAGTACCAACCTTTGCAGCGGGCTGAGAACTTTGCCAGTCACCGAGAGATCAGGTTGCTTAGGAGTGATTTCCGATCAATCACACACAAACACAAGAGCCTATACTGTTTACTCCTCGACTCGACCTTCACTGGAGGGGCATAACTGGAAATTGGTCTCATTGCGGGAGGTTCTGGAATGTCACGACGGGCAACCCTTTTTAACATACAAGCAGCGGCTCCAACTTTCGGTTTTCGTCACGACAAGCGTACTGCAGTTTTACAAGACTCCGTGGATGCCAAAAATCCCAAGCAGTCAGAACATATTCTTCTTTCAGAAAGGGAGTTTCTCTGATTACGAAAACTCCTTCCTCGTGGCCGAAGAAAGGGACACTTCTGATAGCGAACAAAAGACGCTCCAAGTCATTCAAACACCAACACTGCTGGCTCTTGGGGTGTTGCTTATTGAGCTCATCCAAGGACATACTATCGACTCTCTTCAGACGGCAGACGAGATGCTGAGCACTGACCTCCGCCCTCTCTCGAATTATACGACTGCACAACGTCTCTTGGGCGAGATTTGTCAGACCAGCTCTAACTATGGCAGCGCAGTGCGTCGCTGCATCGATGGCGAGTTTCAAAGGCCGGATCTTGATGCAGAGGATGAAAACTTTCGTCACGAGTTCTACTGCGGAGTTGTTGCCTTGCTTGAAGAAGACTTAGATAATTTGTAGAAAATGTTGGAATAATGATGAGATTTAAGTACAGGGCTGGCTAGCCTCAACTCCTATAGATTTACTTGATACTCTCTTAGAGTACCAGAAGAGGAAATAAAGACATAATATTACTTGGGTTATTTCTTAAGTGTTTCTTTAAAAGTAAAGTCAAACGCGGTTTAGTATGTAGATCTAACTTTATCACATTATGCCTGACTGACTAGGGTGTAGCTCTGCAGTCGGCCAACTGACATAAAACGTCCGAGATAAAGAATCTTTCGAGAAAAGAGCAACTAACCAACCTCGGAAGTTGTCAGTCACGTTGTCGAGCAGATATTGCGCGGGGTGATCGGCGTTGCTATGAGCAAGACATGGTGAGAATTGCGCCATCGCGGCCCATCGCCTGATAGTCCCCGCCTACAGAAGCTCTCCTCCATTAACCGCCGGACCCGACCGCCAAGTGCCGAGATATCGTATCTCTTTGCTCCGAGAGGACCCTGCTGGTACAGATTCACCATGTTGCCAGGAATCACGCCATAGCTGTTGTGGAGCGAGGCCGATCTTGTCGGCAACCGGGGTATCATAAAAGACCGGGAATTGACTCAAGACCAACATCTCTGACCTAAGCACAGTCCAATCAAGTTTGCACAATTTTTCGGTAACAGAAACCATGGCATCTCAAGATGAGACCCGAAAGGGCAAGAAGAACCTCATCGTCAACGCCTTTGTGATGATGTGTAAGATTTCCACCTTGCAGATTGTCACCTGTGGATCTCGCTAATCGGTCTTGTTCAACATCCTAGGCAGTGGACATCAGTCACCAGGCCTATGGAGACATCCTGATGACCAGTCGTGGAAGTTCAAGGACATTGAGCATTGGGTCGAGCTGGCCAAGCAACTCGAGGAGGCCAAGTTCCACGGCATCTTCATTGCCGATGTGCTAGGTACGCGGCTTACACCCTCGTGTTATTGATGAAGTAGCGTTAACAAGGTCTTGTAGGTGGTTACGATGTCTACAAAAAGTCTCTGGAGCCTGCAATTACCTCGGGTTCCCAATGGCCTCTCACCGAACCCCTAGTTGCAGTCCCCGCAATGGCTGCGGCGACCAAGAACATTGGCTTTGGTGTGACTGTCTCGACGACATACGAACAGCCATTCCATCTAGCCCGGCGGCTATCAACGGTTGATCACCTTACCAAGGGCAGGCATGTAGCACATATTGTCTTGCAAAGCTTCAACTAACAATCTCACAGGCTGGGTTGGAATGTAAGGAGAAATGTTCAAGGCATTGTATCACTGCTGACTGAATGCAAAGATTGTAACAAGCTACTTGGACTCGGCTGCTCGAAACTTGGGTCGCACTGAGCAACTAGATGTAAGGGAACTCTTACTGACTGGAAAACCACCGCTGACGTTGTACAGCACGATGAGAGATACGCCCAAGCTGAAGAGTACATGGAGGTCATCTACAAGCTCCTCAACTCGTCATGGCGAGACGACGCGGTCAAGCTAGACCGCGAGCGAGGAATTTACACTGCTCCAGAATTGGTCCGGCAGATCGACCACAAGGGCAAGTACTTTGATGTACCTGGCCCTCACCTGGTCGATCCTAGCCCCCAGCGAACACCACTGCTCTTACAAGCTGGTGCCTCTCGTGCCGGAAAGGCTTTCGCAGCCCAGCACGCCGAAGCTATCTTCACATCTGCGCATGCTCCTGCAGTGTGCAAGAAGAACATCGCCGAGATCCGACAGTTGGCTCGGGACCAGTTCGGTAGGGACCCCAGCAAGATCAAGGTCCTCGCCCTGGTGACTCCCATTCTGGGTAAGACTGAGGAGGAGGCGCTGGCCAAGTACAACGAGTACAAGAAATATGCATCTCATGAAGGTGCTCTGTCCTTGTTTGGTGGATGGACTGGCATCGACCTAAATCAGTATGGGGATGATGAGGAGCTAAGACAGGTTGAGAGCAACGCGGTGCGGTTAGTGAAGATCGTTCACCGTTCAGACTACCTCAGCTAACAAGAGTTACTAGGTCTACCGTCGAAGGTTATGCCAAGTTCTCGCCAGCCAACTCCAAGTGGACCAAGCACACTGTGGCCGAGCACGTCAGCCTTGGAGGAAACGGACCCCTCTTTGTGGGCACACCGTCCCAGGTGGCCGATGGTCTCCAGACCTGGGTCGACGAAGCAGATGTCGATGGCTTCAACTTTGTGAGTTGTACCGAGCCATATCTAGGACATGACTAACCATTGACAGGCCTATGTTCTGTTCCCCCAGTCTTTCAAGGACATCATCGACCTACTGCTTCCAGAGCTTCGAGCCAGGGGCCTATTCTGGGATGATTACGCTGTTCCTGGAGGAACCTACCGGGAGAACTTCTACGGCCAGAAGGGCCAGAGCTATCCTCTTGAGGAGCATGCCCCTGCCAAGTATAGGTGGGCTGCCGGAGTTCCAGCTAGTGAACACAAAATCCCTCAGTAGACGCAGCTTGGAATCAACCACACTGAAAAAAGAAATGAGCTTAAAAGCAACATAGATTATCAACAGACCAAATCAAACTGTGATATATAGCTGTCATCTGTAGAACATTGTGCACTGTCATCAAGTTAACTATTTCTGAGACGGCGCTGTGCTGGTGTCGATAAGTGTTGAAGTGATATCCAGTCCCGAGACTCATAGGCTCCTATTCCCAACGCCCAATACCGGTATGCAACGAATGGAAATCTCCTAGAAAATAGCAATTTCATGTCCTCGTCTATGAGCCGCCTCCTCCATATCAAACGTCGAGGTACCTTCCTCCCATGCCTCGTCGAGTATCTCAAAAATGACGCCGACCAGGTTAAACGTATCCCTTTGGCGAAACGTTACCCGGACGCCGTCGAGAGTCTTCTTCCAGCCTGGTTGGGTTTTTAGAAGAGGAACTTCGAGGCTGGCATTGACCAGGGGATACATGAGTCCATTGTGTACAAGTAGATGCTGGTTCTGTGGTAACTCGAATGCTCGATGGAGAGCATCGATTGACGCGACTAGTCGGCAAAGAATTATGTCTGTGCTAGGAGCCGTCGTTGTTTTATCTTCGTTATGATCCTGTGCTCCTCTCCGCTTCCGTTCTATTCTCTGGCGACGTCGCACCTCGAGAATGCCAGAAAGCCTCCAGCAGTCCCAGAGATGGCATTGTAGATACTCGCCTATTTCTCCCGGCCATGTCCACAATTTGCTCTCGGTATAATCGGCATCGTTGTCGAAGCTGCTGGCCAAGATGTCGAGGAGAGACCTGGGCATCCCCGACACAACTTCGACGCCAGGAACTCGTCCGTCTTTCCGGTGATCTTGGAGCCGACGGAGGAGTTTCCAGATGCCTATGGGCTGGCTCATTCGCCCAACCACCAGCGACGGGATGTCCATGACGCCCATGACCTCCAAGACATGCCTCCTATACATGTCTTCTATAGGTATTTGGCCTGGAGTGGCCAGCTTATTCCGCAGGTCGTAGACGTCGGTCATTAACTCGATGTACATGGTCCACGGTTGGGCTTGGAGGAGCTATATTCACGTCACTACAGTTCTAATAGCTAACGATGGCATCACGGAGAGGGACGGCATATGGGGATCGCACTGGGAACATACGCAAAGCGAACACACCAACAGACCGGCGCAGACGGTGGAGGTCTGCATGCTCTCGTGGCGATCCGAGAGCTCCTGTCGGAAGGTCTGCAGGGCGAGGTCTACTCGCTCCATCGACGTCACCGACAGACCACGGCCGCCATCGTCGAGGTAGCCCTGGATGGCGACGGCGATGACAACCAGGGCCGGGCTCTGGGTGGCCATCTCGGCGAAGAAGGGCTGCACCCAGCAATGCTCTTCCGTGGTGTACAGCCGGTGAAGTCCTGAATGGAGAACTAGCCAAACCTTAGCACGTATTTACCTCGGCAGGGGAGGAGAAGGAGAGGAGGACCGACATCTCTCGTAGATCTGGTGTTGCGTCTCGTGTATACTGGTTGGCGGTGATAGGTCAGACGGGCCTGTACCGGTACTCGATGCGGCGTGGCCAGGGGTCGAGTAGGATGGGGAGGACGTGGATCGGTGGCCCACGCTGTCGTGGTCATGGTCATCCTGGCTGCTGCTGCCGGTGCCCGCCATGACAACGACCTGCGAGTCCGGGATCGAGGCGCCGGCGAAGCGCCCCCGCGATGCAATGCCATTTGCCCAGCGCAAGGGCGTGGCATAGCCCTCGCACTGGATGCCTCTCTTCAGGCAGGCCTGGCACCCGGGGCGCGCCTCGTCGCACTTGCGCTTTCGCCTCTTGCAGTTAAGACATCCCCCGCGCGACCGGGCCATCATCTGGGGGAAGGGATTTGCGGGGAGGAGAGAGATTGGGTCTGTGTTGGCCGAGATCCGTCGCGTCTTGTCCGGGTGGGGATGGGCGATGTTCGATGCGAAGGAGCCTCAGCGCGTCAGTTTCCGGGGATCCGACAAAGTTTATACACCAAACAGGCAGATGGAGCCGGGGGGCGCAGCCAGCTTCTGCTTTGGGCATGGTCTCGTCACGCGGATCGTCACCGTCAGACAGACAGACGCGCCAAGACAGCGAGATATGACGAGCCGAGACAAGGATGCTCGGTAGATAGATTCCAACTAATCGGCCTCCAGCCTATGGCAGCAGCTTCTTTTCCCCAGACACGCCTCCCATATCAACGCCCTGCAGCTGCAGCTGTGCCGGTC